>JAWLRI010000039.1:1681916-1694131 GCA_034781795.1 Crypturellus tataupa
GGTTGTTTCTCCCCAGGTGCAGGACCGTGCACTTGGCCTTGTTGAACTTCATGAGGTTTCTCTCCGCCCAGTTGTCTGCTACCACAGATTCTTTGAACGCAAAGTACAAACTCTTTGTCACAAAGTTCCCTAGAATTAATGAAATCTGAGCTTAAGTGCAAACTTGCAGCACAGATCCAAGGAATTACTGGGCACTAGAAACATAACAGTGCTCTTGCCCTTGGACTGCCAAACACGAACTCAGGTGCTAAAGGGTTAACACATGCACATGTGCACCCATAAATACACACACACACACAGAAGGGAGTGATGGAGCAATGATTTTCTGCTCCTGCAATGATTTTCCTTCCAAAAAGGTGTGATATGAAGAACAACAGGATCTGAAAGGACCAATGTATGAGTGATTCTTCATTTCTGCGTTTAGTTCTGATTTTCCCTTGCGTGAGCAAACTTGGATCTGGTGGGACCTACTGATCTCAGTATTAAGGTACCTGAGAGCGGTATGTTTATACAAAGCTGTATTTAGATTAAAACTTCATGATCTCCTAGCATAAACTAAAAATAACATTGAGCACATGTTTTTCATCATAGCAAAAGTTATTGCAAAAAGCCCCAACTAGCATCATACATAGTTGCTCACTATTGTGTTACATAGTAACAATATTCATCCAAAATCACTTTCTTTTTAGTGAGATAAAGGTTCAACAATAGTTCCAAAAGCTCCAAGAGGGCCACGAAGCCAGAAATGTAGCGGTGCTGAAGTATCTACTCTGTGAATAAGAGAAAAGAGACAGACATAAACCAGAGATGGAGCCCACGGCCTGATATCCAGGCAGGGGTTAACGTATGATAAAGATGTATGATGCTTTTGGAGATAAGCAAAGACATTTTCAGTCCCTCGCACGAGCCAAAGACCCCTCAAGGTCTGCTCTTGCTGCTCTGCTCAGCAGATGATGGGAGGTGCACGTGACAAGAGTGACAGGCCACAGCCCAGCTGTGCTCTGGCTCATCGTGCTAGGAGACACCAACCCAGCAAAGATCCCTTGTATCAGGCATGAAGACTGCTATTTTCCTGGGATATCCAGGAGAAGGACAATGGTGAAGAGTTGATGGAAGAGGATTAAATTCTGCCTGTGTCAGTGCATCTTTACATGACTAAAGTGGCATGAAACTACACCAGTGAAATGAAGAATCACTACCCAAATGCAAAGTCTCAGTCTTGAAAACAGCCTGGCACTGATCAGAGCTGAAGGTTAACGCGCATCTTCAGTATGGCCATCTCAAGACCCTGATTCCAGTCACGTCCAAACTTTCCAGCTCAGGAGAGGAAATATTTTGGTTCCTACGCACAGCTTTCAGTACATTTACCCTGTACTTGTTTATTTTGCACACAGCATAGCACAGTGGACCAAGGTGCCAGGGTTTCTCCTGTTGTTACTCATCATGAAAGCTCTCTCAGAGAATTAAGAAGTGACCAAGACCTTGATGACAAACATAGTAAGGGCAGAAGTGTAAGGAAAAGAGGACTGACATTTCAAAATAATATCTAAAGGTGAGAACTTCAGCATCTGATCTACCTATTTGAAAAGGAACCAACTCTTTGGTTAATAGGAGTAAGGAAATCTCTGTTCCTCGCATCTTTCTGTTCAGCTTAGAGGTGATAGAGTATGCATTTGACACCTTGACAGTCAAGCAATAAAAATAAGTTTATAAAAGAAATGCTGACACAAATTCTGGCAGCGCTGCTGGGCACCTTGTAACAAGGGTGCAGTTTATGAGCTGTTGAAGCAATTGAACCAGCCTGCGGAAGGCACATGGCTTCTGCCCATGTGTGAGGCACACTGGTGCTAACAATTTGCTACTGTCAGCTTTGCAAGAGCTGCTGACAGTATATTTGATCTTGGCGGATCCTAAGCTAGTAGCTAAATGGGAACAGGTTGCTAAAGGCTTGTGAGGAAAGAGCTTCATTTCTGCTATGGCAAAACTCCCAGCATGATGTTCAAAGTCGTTTTATAGCTTTACTGCCCTTCTGAATGTCCCTGGAGCCGCTGAGAGTCCTCAAAAAGTCTTAAGAAGCCACAGGTGAAAGTCAAGCAAAGTGCTCCTCGCTGGTAAAAAACCTTCCACCAGCACTGAGCTGATCTGCTGTCACTGGGCCAAGTATCATGACACAAAAGGGAAACCTCCTGTTTTTTTTTTTTTTTCTTTTTTCTCTCTTTGTCTGCTGCAGAAGTGGTTCTACCAGCTTTATAATGTGTAAGTGCCAAAGGTAATAAACATTATGATGAGTCCCTGGCCCCTGCTCTCATGTGACATGGAGGCAAATAACTTCCCTTAGCACCACTTCATCCCAGCTCCACTTCATACCCGACACCCTCCATCTGCTTTTCCTTGTCGCCTTCAGTTTTCTTGCCTTATATCACATTTCTTCAGACCACTGCCCTCACTTCCCTGCAAAACGGTGTGCAGCCAAGGCAAGCTTTGCCATTTTGTTCATGCCCATCAGCTGCTTTTCCCCAGGCTCAGCTATGGTTTGCTGGTCACAAGGGCTACGGGATGGGAAGCACCTGCCCCGTGGTGCTCTCACACCAAACAGCTCCCATTGTGAAACACAGAGCAGGCTTTTCGCCAGCACTGCTGCTGGATTCGCAGCTCTGGGAGCTGCATTCCTTGGTCATCAGGGCTGTCAGCTATTTCTATTAGTTTTGTTGCAGCACATTGGAGTTACAGCCCACACATCGCAGATAGACTTTGCTGCACATCTTCCCACCCCAGCCAAAGACAGTTACCTATTCCCAGGCTGCGTTGGTGGAAGATGTGCTGGAAATTTCATGCTGTCTTCAGATCTGACGTTGTTCTTATCCCAGGAAAAACAGTTCACATGCAGAGGGCAGGAAAATCTCACAGTTATCTAGAAATAGGGCATCACTGCTGTCTGTTAAAGGACAATTCCTACTTCCTCCTCACAAGTTCCCAGCATGGCTTGTTCCTGCATGTGGTGACCTCCAAGGGCTGAGCAGGAGCCTTGGGAGCGGAGGAAGGCTCCGGGATCCACAGCTCAGTGGCTGATGCGACAAGCCGCAGGACCACACGCTCTACGGGTGGCACATCAAATCACACCCTTACTGCAGAAAGGCTCGTTTCATTAGGAGCTGGAGGCAAGTCAGCTATTTACACAAGGCCTGGGAAGAGCCAGTTGTGGAACCCCAGATGGCCCCGTATCAGCACGGCTGCCAGATGTTGGCCTGGGCGAGGAGGAAGCACTGCCAGGCACCTCCCTGATAGTTTGCACAGTTTATGGAGGATATTTGGGTATAGCATGTATGCTAAAGGCTATTTGCTTAAAATGCTATGTCAGAATATTACATTTGAATACTTTAACTACATGAGCATATGTGTAATAAATTTCTGCAAAAGTTATCCTCAACAATTCCATGTAGCAATCTACTACTTTTTACTATTAGATTCTTCTCCGGGAATTTGACTTCTGATTTTCTGAGAAACTGCATGGTACTTTTCCTTTTCCTCCCGCTTCTGGGAGTGGAAGACGCTGACTTATCCAGAATGTGTGTAAAACGTTGCCTTTTCTGCTACTTTCGGAAAGCAGCTGGAAGGACCAGGCCCTGGCTCATCCTGCGTCAAAGCACAGAGCTGGGGTGGAGGGTGGAAAGGCTGCCATGAACCCGGCTCTGGGAGCAAGCAGACAGAGCGCAACAAGGACCTAGCAAGGAGGACAAGGACCCCACGACTAAAACAGACAGCCTTCAAAGGAGAATAAATGAAAACTTATTTCATAAAGAATTGGTAAAAGAAATACAGAATTTTTTTTCTCTTTCTTTCTCTCTGCCCCAGAGAGAAATGGCCCAGAAACATTTTAACTTGTTTAAAAAGCAGCTGTTGTTTTGATAGGACCTGACTATCAGGCCAGGAGCTTAGAAATGGCCGTTTTGGCCAGGAAAAGAGAAGCAAGACCGAGAGGTCCTGCAGACACCTCCTGATGTTCCCGTTTCCTCCTGGCGCCGGAGCAGCGGCTCGGGGAGCACTAGAGGTCGCCCCTTGCAGCGAAAACCCACCGAGCGGCTGCGATGGCTGCGATGCCGCGAGCCTGCGTGCGCTCCCTGCCCTTGGAAGACGGCCTAAAACCGGGAGCCAGGCCCGGAGAGGGGCCCGGTGGCCTCAGTAACGCGGGCAGGGGGCAGTACGAGCTTGGGGGGGCCTCAGCAGGAACCCCTGCAGGCTGTGGGCACATCGGAGCCCGGCAGCCTGTCACCTCCCAGGTTTCCTGCGCTCGTCTCCTCGCGGGGTCCACAAGGTCTTTCAGCTAAAGAAGGTCTCCGTGCCTGTGTGTGTTGTAACCCTCCCAGCCCCAAGAGCTTTTACCACAGAGTATCTTGCCGCGCTGACATCAAGCTCCAGCCCTTTGCATGGGTCAAGTCAGTCAAAACTCAACCTGGAGAGCGAAATATTAAGCCTCTCCCTGCCCTTTAAACAGGGCGATTTGTATTCTATATCTTGAACCTGCTTCCAAACTTCAGTGTTCACTCTTTCTGGTTCGAAAAGACAGCAACCCCAGACGGAGATGAAGCTTGTCCCTCTCCCATAGAGGTGTCTATAACAAAACCTGACAGCACATACCCACAGCGACCCTCACTCAGCAGGACAGAGCCCCTGAGGATGGCCCCAGTTCCCACAACCTGACCACGTCCCAACTGCTGTGACCAACCCAGGAGCACACCCCTCTGACCTCTTTTTGCTTCCCGCATTGGAGAGGGACCTCACTCCGGCCAGGACACAGATGGACCTTGCGCCTTGCTGTGCCACAGCCGCACACCCTGCACAGAATGAGCCATCATCTAAACTGCTACTCCTCTTTGCTCTGCTTCAAAGCCAGGACAGCAGCTTGGGGCAGGCTTCCAACTAGTGTCTTCCCAACACGTACCCTGGGCTCTAGTGGGCCCATAGCTCACAGGCCATGTCTGGTGAGAAGATGAGCATCTGCCTTCAAAGTCATGTATGGAACAGCGTGGCCCACCTTCCCCCAGATGCCAGGACACACAGCCATGGCCACGGCCTTCCTCCACCATCTCTTCTCAACCACTTGTATGCAGTTCAGACAGGTCGGGTCTCATATACCAAGCTTGAATCTCATGTTCTGTTTTTCACCTCACATCTTCCTGTAGCATGGTTGGCCTCTCACGCATTTGTAGGACAGTGCCTGACCCTCCTTATCATCCCAGGTCCAAAATCTCACGTATCACTGTCCCGTCTCACCTGCCATTCACCAGGTCGCAGATCCAGAAGCACAGGGTCCCCAAACTGGAAAGAAGCTGTAGGACTTGGAAAGCAGATGTTTTCCTGCCTCTGAAGATATCCCATCAGGGCGAGGTGCATACAGCCAGCTGCCACCTGCTCCGACGTGGCCTTGTGCCTGCATCAGCAAGGAGGATACCCAGGCGGTCTGTCACCATCAATACGTTACCAACCGGCAGTGACTTGGCTCCTGCCTCCCTCCAGGAGCCTGAGCTAAGCTCAGCAGCGCGTTTACCCCAGCTGCTAAAAGGGCCCCTGGGAGCACAGATCTGCAATCGCTTGACCTGGATTCTAACCAGCAGGTACATTTGAAGCACTCTGTACGTTTTACTTCATGAAAAAATCCTAGGTCTATTTTGCAAGACGGCCTAAGCTCACGCAATACCATACCTACCCCTTCTCATTAAGAGACAATTTCAAGAGGAGATAGAGCAAATTAGAACAGCAATTAACTGAGAAACAACTTGAGTTGTTCTCTTAATTCCCCGTGCACTGGGCTGAGGTTGCATTCTGGCTTCCTATAAAATTACATGCACTACATCAAAAATAAATGCCATCTAATATTCTAATTGTGTTTTTAGATAAACATCAGAGTTGTAAATCATTTTAATGAGTATATAAAAAAGCAGCAAATGCCACATTAACTTTTCAGTACCTTTTTAACATCCCTTATGGATAACGCTGTTCATTTATGGGTTTAACGGCCCCCTTTGCAATATATAGTAGGTACCTAAAGGATTGAAGAACTGTAGCTCTGAGGATGGTTAGGGTCATTTAGAATAAGAAATGGCTATACATTCTTGATCCACTGCTTGTAAAAATAAAGGTTATGTATTGTACCAAAGACACCTGGGAAGGAAACATGGATAATTTGATCCATCAATCAAAAAGAAGAGTAGTTTTTAATTGTTGTTCCCATACAGAAAATCCTAATCAAAGGAAAAGTGAACAGTAGAAAACTCAGAGGGTAGTAAACTTTTCTTGACTAATTGTTAATCTAAATACTCTCCTGTTATAGTTGTATAATCAGATACATACAAAAATTCACAGCAAAAGACAAGCTAAGCACCCCAGTGAGTGGCCGGCAATAATTCAGTCATTTTCGGAAGTGCAGCCATACTTTAATAGATACCACTACCTAGCCACTACCTGGGGGCAATAACCCAGCGGAATTCCAGCATAGTGACTTTCAACATAGCTCTGACTTTCAACATAATCCAGATTTGTGTGACCTTTCCAATCCTTTCTTTTAGGGAAAAGTGCCTCTTCAGAGTATTTGCTTGCTACGAATAATTCAACAAGAGGTTGGTGATGGAAGGGTGCTCTGAGCAAAACTTCAGGATGAAACTTCTGCTTTTTTAAAGTGATAGAATTAAATACCTCATGAAAGCTTTCTACAACATTACACTTATTATTTCTGCTTTTACATTGTTTCTTTGCAGCTTACTCTAAGATTTATGTTGTAATGTTTGTACAGGCAATCAAATTTTACCCACAGCTGAATCAAGTTAACAGAAATGGTGAAGAAAAACCCTTTCAGTGTGTCCTAATTTATTACACTTGACTGAAATGGTTTAGAGCCATCTTTGAGCCATGCAACCAGCAATTCTTTGCTTCACAGACAAGACATATTTTCCTAGACACAAACTAAATTATTTATATAATGCATAGAGCACACGAACCATCCATTACCCAATACCTCTGAAACAATAGGATGGAAACCAGCCAGCATTAATTGATCATCTAACTGTCCAGTTACTCGATGTGAGCAATTTGTGTCAGATGCTATACAATCACACTTTGAAACATTTTCCAGAAATAAATCCTTCATATGGTGGGAGGCAGTTGTCTTTCGGAAAAAAAATGTGCATGTGCAGTGATTTTCCAGCTGCAGCATTCGAGGAGGACACGAGCCAAGCACTCTTCCCCACCAAACAGCAGGGTTTAAATTCACATACAAACGCACCTGACAGGAGAGCTGAGTTAATAGGCACCATGTAATCTTTCTAAGAGTGCTTTCCAGCAAGGTCATGGTCTATGGGAGGCATCAGAGGAGATCTGAGTTGGCTCAGGAGGGTTAGTTATTAAAATCACAGCTAGCTTCCAAAGCAGTGTTTGTCACTGCAGCCCCTTGCTTAGTAGGGCTCAGCAGGCAGCTTACACGTGCTCTATGGTCCCATCCCCATGACTGGTCACTGCCAGCTGAGCATTAGCTGATATGGACTGATAGGGATGGACTAACCAACCCAGTAGCTCTGCAAGCAGAGGAGCAATCTCTGCTCCAGAGCAGCATTTGTCCCCGTTCATCCCCCTTCTAGGGGCCCTGCTGCACCCAGCAGTACACCCGCTGCTCACACAACCATGGCATTTTAACTCTGCACAAAGCCTGGGTTAACCAGACGCCAAGGACAGCGTGCCCGTACGCACTGGCACAGTCAGCCCCCGTCCTCTCCTCCGCATGCAGCCATGGAGCCCGGGTGCACAAGAGCACTTCACCCATGAAAGTCACCCGGCGCCCTGGGCACAATGAGCCCAAGCAACATCACGGCTTGATCTGTGTTAGTGCAGGCTATTACGTGCCATGCAAACATGGTGATTAATCAATTAACAAAAAAAAAAAAAAAATCAGCCAATGAAAAAGCTGGGAAATATTTTGGGGTTTCCCCATTGCCCCAGTTAACTCCCCAGTTCTGAGAAACTTCCTGCTACAGCTTTTCCGGTTTCTTTGTGACTATCTGTCCCACACTGAGGTTTGGGAAAGCTTCCTTTCCTACGTCTCAACTTGCTCCTCCACCAAAGCGAATATATTAACATCAAAGACAAGCTGCCACTTCAGTTTGCAGCCTTCCTCTCAATTTTCTTCTGTCTCACTAGAATTCTTCCTTTTGAAAGTCAGTCTTGGAGCATTCATTAAGATACAGGGTGTGGAAATACTCAGTACCCTGCAAACAGAGTCAACAGATCAAAATTATATGTTGTGATCAACATACACAGCATATCCAATTTATGTGTGTGGTTATTACATTGCTATTTATTTATTTATTTGTTACTCTCTACAGATGTTAACCAAAAAGAGACTGGATGGTGATGAGTCTTTCCCTTAGAAATTTTGGAATATCCAACGACATTTTAAAGATTTTCAGAAGGTCCAGAGAAAAAAGATGCATGAGCATTTCGCTTACCCTCAACCTGACTAACTCATCTCTCACTGAACTCTAATTCACCTGTGTGAGCATTAGCTTTTTTACTTCATCTTGTTTTCAGTTGCACACATGCAATTCTCAGCTGCTACATCTCTTGCTTCTCCACAGAAGTCCATGGAGCTGTGAAAACACAGCGTAGCTCTCAAGTCTCTCCAGGCCTTCCTGGTGTAAACCTGTGTCTTGTCACATTGTTATCCTGTGAGCAATCTGGAGGGTTTTCTGTCAAAATATCTTTATTTTCCACTTTTAGCCTGGCTCCCTGAGGACACAGGTCTCAAGCAACAGTGCTGCTAGTCTGCTGTTTCCCCCACACTTGTACCTTGCTACATTCACCTTCATACCTTGAAGGCATTCAGTTCCTGTGAACTTCATGGAAATAGGCAGCCAGGCTGACCCCAGTGACTGCAGGACACAGGAATTCAGCGATGGCATTAAGCACTAGGGAAGCCGTGTAAGACACATGGCTACTCTGGAATCTCCGAGGGCCAGGAAAACAAAGATCCCAACTCAAACCTTTCCCAATACTGATGATCTCTGCTCGTTTCCCTACTTTCAGACTGAGTTTTTGATACACATCAGTGCACTCTGAATATTTCTGCAGGTTGATTTCTCGATGATTCCCCAGGATCGATCAGGGATGTTTGTACTTATAATGACCATGGAATATTTTGTCCACAATGGTTACTTTTGCCAAATTGAACTTAGTTTCACAAAAAAATATTAAAAGTTCTATATTTTTTTAAGTAGGTATCAAAAGAGTCCAAGGCATTCTTACAAAGCAAAGCAAAAGTAATTCCTATCCATTTCATATTTACAGTCTCAATGTCCTGACAGAAATATATGGTTAATAGATTTTTAGAAGCACCATCTTCGGAAACCCCCAAGAAATCTTTATTAATAGGCTCCTTTTATAATCCAAACCATTTAATTTCCATTTTGATATATATTTCAAAATACATTAAGCCGGTAACTGAGCATCAACTTATTTCCATTTATCACATCTAGCTGAACATGTACTTATTTCCATTTATTATATCACATTTATATCTGTAATATCACCGGGGTTATAACAAGTTGCCAAGTGTTTTATCCGTGCTCTGCATGGCTTTTCTAATTTTATAGAAATTGCTTGGTACAAAAAATCTTCAACCAAGCAATTGTCTTAAAAAAAAAAAACCTTCTTTCTCATCTACAAAGTCATTAATATAAATTTTTGGTCAAGTTCCCATTCAACAAATTAGCACATCACATGGTTGCTCTCATGCAGCTATTACAAATGTCTTCTTCCATGTCAAAGGGAAATGCTTTCTACCTCCACGTTGCTAATCCACATCAGACAAACCTCTGACTCTGGGGAAAGCCCAAATCTCCTGCACATGCCACCTAGTAACCAAAAGCATCTGCATGGTCAACATACATCCCTCGGCCCTGAGGACAGCAACAGCCTGTTGACCTCCTCCAGGTCTTCAGGACTTCCTTTGCAAGAGCAGCCTCCTCACGGCCAGCTTTCCTGCTGGGCCTGGGCACGTTCAAAGCGCGCTCTCATCAGGGGGCAAAGCGTGGAGCTGGTTAAAACACCTGGAGAAAATCCGACCCAGTTTCCCAAGCAGTGATCGAATACTTGGTGCCTCTGCACATCTCTGGACTCTAGTAAGTTATTTGTACTCAGTAAGTGCTCAGAGGATTCAGCTGAAAGCCAAGTCTCCTCACCACTAATAACCAGCTTCTGTGCTTGAATTACCTTGCAGATGTATCAGATGATCCTCTGCCTCAGAAAGGGAGCAGGTTATAAACATCCCTCTGCACATCTCCTTGAAATGAATTTCAACCCCATCATTTCCAGCCCTGCTGCTGCACGTCCTCTGCCTTGCGAGGACATGGCTGCAAATCCAGAATGCTCCCGCGGAAGAAATGAGGCTGCAGGTTACCCCTAGCATTAGTGAAAAGCAAGAGGAAGGGGTCTTCATTCCTCTGCTTAAATTTGCCTTCTGATGCCTTCCTAGATGCTCCAGAAGTCAAAGAAAATGCATGCCAGACTATGTTTGATGCAAGATTATTTCTCAACTTAATTTTCATCACACTCTTCCTTCAAGTAAAAGACTTTTTATACTTTAACAAGGCCTTCTTATCTTTGCAGGAAAGCACTGCCTCGATAACTGGCAAAATTTAGAGCCATTAAAAACAAGAGACTAGCTGCTTGACTGCTTATCTCAGTGATAATTTACTCTCTAACCGAAGAGGCATAGAACTGCAAAACGGGAATTTATTTACAGTTCATGCCTGACTTTTTTAATGTCTGGTAAAATCATGTTATGGAACTGTTTGAAAATTCATTGCCCCCCTTCAGCAATGCTGACATTTTGGGATTATTGGCGCTGGAAGATCTACTGGCACTGTTAGGCAGAGAAAGTTCAGAAATTGCTTCCAGGGAACAACAAAGCCTTGATTTTCAGAGTGCTGAAGACTAACAAATCCCTTTTATTGCATATTTTTAATATCCACAGGAAAAGGGAAAAAAAAAAGAAAAAAAAAACACATACAATCTGCAAAGCTGAAACAGGAAAGAAGAAAAATACCCTTGATTAAATGCAAATCAGAACAGGGCTTCACTCCCAGCTGGTTGAAGTCAATGGTAAAAAGTGCCATTCCTTCAGTGCAAGGACGATCAAGTGCAAGGACTTTCCGAGACCCGTTTTGGGCTTGGCTGCAGGTGGCAAAAGAGCAGCCGGCAGCGGACGAGCCAGCTCCTTCCCTGGCACGGAGGTCTCCCTCGGGGGCTGCCCTTGAGAAGCCGCAGCCTTTAGTGCTTGTGAAAGCTCCCAAGCCCTCGTGTCCTGCAGGCAGCCCTCACACACGTGCCTACAGCCGTGGGGACATTTCCACAGGGCTCTGGAAATTGCCAGTGGCAAATTAGTTTTTTTGTGCACGACCTAAGGCCAATGCTCCTCAATATGTAGCTAGCAGAAAGAATTGGTAGGGCTGGGCCACAGCGTGAGTAAAATTGCCCACAGGTAGTAGTTTTTACACGGCACGTCATGTATTGAGAAAGCCTCTGCCAGGACTTTAGTTGTGTTCATGCACTGTAGCTCTATGAGTAGAATCATTCAAAGGTTGTTTTTCTATCGATCAGCAGCAACATGTTACTGCAAACCAAATCACAGCCTTTGTAAAAAGGCATTATTTTTCTGCACTCTCATTTTTGAGTTTCCTATTTCCTTTTTTCTCCAGATGTTACCCACCATACTTGGCAGAATTTACCCTTTCAAGTTAAATTTTACCCTTCGTTTTTCCTACCTACAGCCCACTTAGCATTATGTTTGCTTAAATGCGTAAGTTTTGGTACAACCATGACAATCCAGCTGCTCTGCCGAAGTGCTCTTAAAGTTCTGATTGATATTTATTCATAAAACCCCCTCCACTGAAGAGATTGGGCACCAGCCCTCGGCTCTCGGAAGAGACACGTTCACGACGCATCAGCGTTTCCCCAGGGACGAGTTACGCACGCTCGCACCTGCAAGGGGTGCTCAGCTAACCACTTCACTGCTGGAGGATGCGGATTTTTCAATACTCTTATCTTGCTAAATAATCTGTAATGAAACCAGAAAAAAACTGTTTTCAGAATTGCAGCTACAAATAAAACTAGGAAATGGGAAGGAAGGAAGGAAGGAAGGAAGGAAGGAAGGAAGGAAGGAAGGAAGGAAG
>JAWLRI010000039.1:1694159-1739341 GCA_034781795.1 Crypturellus tataupa
GGAAGGAAGGAAGGAAGGAAGGAAGGAAGGAAGGAAGGAAGGAAGGAAGGAAGGAAGGAAGGAAGGAAGGAAAAGAAGCAGCCTTTCAAAGATCCTATTTTCAGAGCCAGTAGGCTATCAATCACAATTGCAAACAAAATCACAGGGTATTGCAGAGATCGTGGCAATCTGCAACATGAAATATGTAAAATCCTGCAAGTAGTAATGCTGAAAATTGTGCTTTACACTGCATGAAAGTTCTTAGACACTGTTATTTAGAGGCAGCCAAGCAATGCAGTGTTTTCAGAGAAGTACAATGGTCTTTATAGTTGTTCTTTTAAATGTAAAGACTGATATAAGAGAATGATCCTATAAAGCAGATTTTGAGTCATTTGAGGTCCAGTGAGCCGGACTGCGCTTGCATGCAGTCCATTCACAAGCTGTGATGTTCTAACTCAGGCTCTTCGTACATGAACTTTCTTCAGGTTTTCAGGAACTCTGAACTATTCTGTATGTACTTCTAATTTTCTGTCATTTCTTGGGATAAAACTGTATAAGCAGCCTTTCAGAGAAGACTGCATTTGACTCACGCAATTTTGGCTTTTCTAACAGATTCTCATCCCTGAGCTCAGAGGTGCCGGATCCTCCAGGGCGATTTTGCTCTCCCTGGGTCAGGCAGCTGGCAGGTCAGCTTGACTCTGCTGGGTGGCCATCATGTCACTCCAGTGAGTGACCACAGGGTGCCAAAAAGCCCTTCTTACATTGTGTCAGTATCTACCAAATAACCCAAGGCCAGTTTTGCTGAGGAGGGCTCAAAGCAATAGTCCATGTCCATATATGATGAGCAGGAAGGAGGACTGTAGATGCCCTTTGGTGTCCCAGCTACCACCAAAGGGCTAGAGGATGGGCTGCAGGGCCAGTGGGAGGCCCAGGGCCATGCGAAGTGCCTCTGGGTGGGCAACTAAACCATAACCCACACGCTCAGGGGGCCCCAAGACAGGTTCAGCCAAGTCAACGTGACTCTTTAGCCACTTGTCCCTTCCATCCATGCAAGCTTCATGGCTGCCCACGGCTTTAGTCCCTGCTCCCACCAGCACCACCAGGGTAGCTCATTTCCAAACCCTCTTTCATGCCAGTGGAGCCTCTTTAAGCCCCGTGAAAAAGAAAAAGCCAAAGGCTTCACTGTGCCATAACAGCCACAGTGAACTAAAACGCAACAGCAGCTAAATAATTATCACTTTACTCCATTAGGCTGCATTCATAAAGCAGAGTTATCAGCACTCAGTGACTTTCAACAATTATTTTAAATGTTTTTTAAATGTGTTAATGGGGAAAATTTATGGAGTGTCTCTAAAGCAGCCTGCTTCTCAAGGACTTATTCATCAGCTGTTCATTTCTTCCTGCATTAACATTTGCAAGTCAGCTTTTAAGGAAATTTTGCATATTTCCATTCATAATAATTAGGCAACATTTTAAAGTATAAACCACTAATGACTAAATGTTGTATAGAAATGAGAAACATTTTTGGTCATCATTCAAGAAAAATACCTGAATCTAAAGGGGGAGCAGGGATCCAACTTCTTAGTGCTAGGGACAGATTCATACGCCGTGGGCTCGCCACACACTGGCTTTTGTCAACCCATTTAGTCCTTCTCAGCCTGCCAGGCCATCAGAGATGCAGAGGTCAATGGGAGAGGGAAGCCTGAGGTTGCCTGCAGAGCACTGCTTGCTCCTGGGCCCAGAAAAGCCAGTGATGATGATGATGATGATGATGATGATGATGATGATGATGCTTGTCACATTAGGGGAAGGAGTCAGCTGTTCAGCAAGCACTTTCAAGTACACTCAATGACCAAGTACCTGAAAGTGAGGCTGCAATATTTACTTATTCTCTGTGGTGAGTATCCCTAATGAACCAGCAAACTGTTAGAAAATGTACGTAGATGAGAATATACTAGAAGAAAAACAATTTAGCAGGCAGCACAGGTATTTAGGGAATTCATTCACAGCCACTTGGGAAGGATAGAAGAGCAAACACTGTAGTACTGAAGTTTCAAGTTGATTTCTTCACTTTTATTTCTTCAAAGTTTACAGAGGGTAAAGGGAGGCAACAACCAGCAACTCTCCATTGTCAAAATGCTCTGACAGCAACTGATGAAAGGGAAACTTCAGCATTTATCCACGTTGGTAATCCCCTACATTATATGCTTTATCATATTCATAACAGCCATTTGTGATCTAAACAATATAAAAGACCTTCTGAGAGACTAAAAACATTATTAAAATTGAAACATATCATGCATCGGATCAATGAGGCTCCGGGAATATTTCATTTCAGAGGTAAAACAATAAATTTAACCCGAACTCCAGGTTTGTAGAAAGGTATCTCCTTTCTGAAGTTACAAGTTGCAGTTCTTGCTACAGTTTTAGTGGAAGCAGGGAAAACCCCATGGCACAGAATTCACCGTACTTGCACTAAAACCTTCTCATCTATGTTGAAGGCTCAAGTTCTCCCAAACCTGGAGGAGCTGGAGGACTTCTTATAGTTTTAAGGCACACAAAACCCTTTACAGTCCTTCAAAAATATCCCACAATACAAAGTAAGTAGGAAAGATTTTTGTTATGTGTCCCGCAAAGCCCAAAGCTATCAAAGGCTCGGTTTAAAATTAAACGAATGCTTTAAAGAGGAAACATCTGGGAAGTTCCTGTACCATCAGCGCCAAGAACCCACGGAGTCAGTGGTTAGAGAGAAAGCCTTCCACGGGTTGTTTCCTATACTCCTGATACACCACCCTCTGTCTTCCTCTTCCTTCCCAATGCCCCAAGCACGTAATTCTAAATCCCAAATCAGCTGCTTTAGTGCTGCCTTTTTAACTCAGTCTCATGCTAACACAGAAGAACAGAAGAACAAAATTTCTCTGTCGATGGATCACAGGCAGTTTGTGGATGAGCTCCCACCACAGAAAACAGCCAACAGTGGGGCAGAAAGGAAAGTGGTTCAGGAAAGCTGGCTGAGATTCATTTCAAGCTCCTCTGCCTAAAGAAGGAACAAACATTTGCTCCTCCTTTCACACCTCATAGTGCCCAGTAAAAAATACGACAGGAGAGTTTTTCCATGATTTGCTGCCTGCCACCACTTGTGCGAACATGCACTACTATTGCTTTCTGATGGGCCTCATGAGCACAAGTGAAACATTCACCTACTGAAAGAACCAGGGGATGGAAAAAAAAAAGAGGACTCAGACCAATTCATCATGATTTTCACTAGATACTAAGCAAAACACTACATGTTCATATATACCTTCAAAGCTGTAAATAGACAGACCTGATATTTCAGCTTCACTCTTAAACACATTGCTGTTCCCAAGAGCCACTGAGTCTGCACTGCTCTCCAAAAATGCTTTTTTTCCTAGTAACAAATATGCACAGCCAAGTTTGCTCTTGTTTTCACTCAACCCATGTGCAGTACTGCCTTTAAGTGACTGATATGCTGAGCAAGAGGAACACACACACTTTGATGGATTTAAAAATCAATGTGCACCGTGAAGGTCACAATTTAGACCAACATACCACTCAGTAGCAACTTTACCCTGCTCAGGTACCACCAAAAGTTTTGAGCAAAATCTCAAAATAAAACATCCACAAGGAGTTTTGATTTATCTGCTCTGAAGATCTGGACACCAGTATCAACCATTGCTTCTGTATTATTATTGTTTTGCCTACAATAGAAAAATCTGGTTATATTCAGCTGTCCTGTTGTGTCCACTGCAGTGCAGAATCCTTATGGCTTCTCCACACTTGAATAAATGTTACCCAACAGCTGCTAACTTGATGCAGCAGTTCAGAAAGCTGTTAGTTGTTGGCCCTGTTGGGCATCTCTGCAGAAGTCGTGGTTCGGTCCTGGTCACCCTGGAAGCAGGTTTGTCACCATTCTTCAGCAAAGGTAAAAGCCATGTTCTCTAGTGCGTTTTTATGTTATCACTGCTTCATTCTTTCTGCAAAATGCACATCTAAAAATTGTGTTCCATTATGAAGCATTAGAGGAGTAATGCACAGTAATAAATCCTTTTCATCGTTCCCATTGCAAAGAGAAATTGTAAAAGGTTTAAATTCAGCTAGAGTAATATGGCTAACCTCTGTACATCTGAAAATTTAGAGGTGAGGTGTTTATGTGGATTTAGAAAAGTACCTTTATAAAAAAATCTCTTAACCTATGGTGGAAATTGCAAGGCATGAAGTCATTACAAACAAAACACTTTGGTCAATCTAAAAAGGAGCCATGTGTTAGGGATTTGGATCAGAGTCTGCTCTTCTTTAGTGGACAGCACCAGGTACAAGCAACAATGTGTGATGCTGACGTCGCCTCTGTGACTGGCTGGCAAAACACAAATATTCACTGTGCCTTTTTTGCATCCTGCCTTTTTTGTAACACTTGGTTTTGAGCAAGCTGGGGTGATCATAGCGTTGGCAACAGTTCCCCGTGGGAAAACCAGATGACAGAGCCATCCCATAGGGGAGCATCTAACCCTCAGCTTCTGCGTTTGGTTTGTCTGTTTTGAACAGTGCAATAAAATGCAGGGTATATTTTCATTTATTTTCAAACCATTTAATCATTTGCCATGTGAGGGGAAATAGAAAATATGCCACAATTTGGAAAAACAAAATGATGTAACTGAATGTGATAGAGGACTCCATGACAGTGGTCTCAGCCATCAGCAGTGTTGCAAAATAACTGCCCTTTCCCTCGCTAGCACCTGCACGTGACCACCAGCCACTCTCCTTCTTCAGTTGTATATGGATAGGGAAGGGCTACATTTCATTTCTAAGTTTACCCCTGTGGCCTTCAGCATTTTAGTGAAACAAATATTTTAACTCTCAAAGATTTTCCCCAACAAAGCACTAGAAAACTGCACTTTTTTTCTTCTAGGGTTGACATTAAATCAGCAGCGGGATCCCAACTTGGCAGATACCACAATACCTCTATGGTGACATCTGTGTGAAAGGCTGGGGCCAGCATGCACGGCTCTCTTTGAAAGGGCCATTTGATAAAGTCTTATCTCTCTGGAGCTCTCTGGAGTTTAAAACAATAGCACTCTGAAGTGGTTTTGCAGCATCACAGAGAGAAACGGAGCAAGGAAATTGCAGTAGTAGCTCTACTGATCGATATTTCCATTACACTAGGGGAACAATAACCTCGTTTGATTTTTCTGCGGAAAGGGATTCTTTAGTATTGCCAGTGCCATTACCTGCACACAAACATAATTCTGGATGGGCCAGTCAATTTCCACTTACAGCCGCACAAAGGGGGAGCTGGGCAGAAAAAGACTTACGGGTCTTGATAGACAAGAAGTTCAACCTGAGCCAGCAGCATCCCGAGGCAGCGGCAGCCTGCAGCACCCCAGGCCGCTCCAGAGGGAGGCTGCCCAGCCGCAGGCCGAGGGAGTGGATCCCTCCCCTCCGCTCACCCGGGGAGACCCACCTGGAGCCCCGGGTCCAGGGTGGCCACCCAGTGTGAGAGGGGCACGGGCTTCCCGGAGCGAGGCCAGTGAAGGGCCCTGGTGATGGTGACCGAGGGCTTGGAGCACCTGACGTATGAGGAGAGGCTGAGAGGGGTGACCTGTTCAGACTGCAGAAGAGAAAGCTCAGGGGGCATCTCAGTGGTGTGCTTCTTCCTGTGTTTCGTTGGTTTATCACCGAAGGGTGACTGAACGCTGGAGTAGTTGCCCAGAGAGGTTGTGGAGTCTCCGTCCTTGGAGATACTCAAAACCTGCCTGGACACAGCTCTGAACAACCTGCTGTATCTGACTCCGCTTAGGCAGCAGGATTGGACTAGGTGATCTCCAGAGGTCTCTTCCAGGCTCAACCACTGGGCGATCCTGTGGAAATGTGGCTATAAACCAGGGCTGAACACCCACTCTGTGGATGTACCTCCTGCAGGCCTAAGCACACAAGGAGCTTTGTAGTCTGCATCTTCTGCCAAAACTTCTAATTCCATAACACCAGCGATGTCCCTGTGACTCGGTGTTTCTGCAGCCTTTGGAGGTTTAGGACATATTCCCTGCCTGTGGCTCCAGGGGGGAACCCAAACCGCCCCCTCCACAGGTAGGGATCTCAGGGCACATCTCAAACTCTCAGTCCCCCAGGTGCACGATTAAGCCCTCAGGAAACCTGCGGGTCTCTCTGTTCCTCACAGACAGCTTTGACCTCTTCTTTTGCCGCCCGTCTGCTCTGGTCTATAGGTACAAACAGCATTTTTTTTTTCTCAGTTTATGTGCCCAGCTGGTGTAATGGCACTCAGAGTAACTCTCTTCAACTGCTGCTTAGCTTTAAGGCCACTTCTGAAAAAAGGAGGGTCTACGCACTCAAAAACTTCTCTTTGTCCCATGTTGTCTCGGATGGTCTAGTAAAATATTACTTCTTTCCACGCGCCTGGCTTTACATCAAAAAGCATCGCATTTCAGTTCCCCACAGCCAAACCTGTGAATGTATTAAAGCCCCCAAACCACTTCTCTATGTCTCCACAGCAGCCCCATGCATTTCCTTGTCTCTTTTTCTACAACTGCCTCTCTCCTGACAGCTACTTACTCCCTAATTCAGGAGAAACTTCCTTCCCCTTAAAAGATAACCTCTGGTGTCGAGTCAGTGCTGCGCAGCTGACGAACCCACTCGGACTGCAGTAATGGTGCACGATAACCTCTGCGGGACAGAGAAGAGGAACAATATTTTTGTTTCCAGCTTGCACAGATCCTGCAGTTGCTCTGAGGGCAAAGCAAACACCTGATTTATAAAGTGCAAGACAATGTGGAAAATTATGATGCTGAGAAATAACTGATGCCACAGCATTTCACAAGGTGTTAAACTCTTTTGTTGTCCATTAATACATATCTTGCATAAACCTCCACGGCCACACTGAGGCACACTAGAGTAAAAGCAAAAATTGATAATACCTGTCGTTAGTAATTGATTTTCTTTAAATTTTTTTAAGTTAGATTATTTTGCTGCCTGGAGAAATGCATAGGATGATGCACGGGGTAAGCGAGGGCCAGCTTTTGTGCTGAGCTCCCTAGAGAGCGTATTGGCAGTGAAGAGCCCGCAGGAGTGTGAGCTGAGCTCTTCCTCACATCCAGGGAACTGCAATCCAGGCTGCAAAGCGAGGCCCATCTTGGCCGTAATGATGCAGTGTAACCTCCTGGCCACTAGTGTGGCCAAGCTTTTCTCTAGCACCTGTAATGCTGGTGTTGTTAGAGAGCATAACCATAAAATAGCGCTCTGCTTTGATCCATTATAGCAAGCTGGTGCTCCCGGACGAAAAGAGCAGGGCCCCTGTAAGCACGCAGTCAAATCAGCCTTTATTTTTGTTCCCTTCTGTTCTTGCAGTTGAATTGCATTCAACTGTTATTACAGGTTATCAGCCCAAACTGTTTCAAAATTGATTTTAGTTATTAGAAAAGAATAAAAACTTCAAGTAGATTTTCTTCCCATTTACCTTTAGCAACACACAAACTTGGTGAGAGCTTTGGTTTGTTTTAGTTTTTGCATTGCCATTAGGTAAAAGTTTTTAAAATAAGCCTATTACGTATATTCTGCATATGTTAGCCCTGTCATATTGGATGCAATAAAAGGATGCATTTGAAGCCTGAAAATATTCTTTCAATGCTCATTTGAAATGCCTCTTCAGTGCTCAAACAGCCTGCTCAGTCCTTGCTATGTGAGAGCACTCAAGCACAACATTTTTATGGCATCCCTGTGGATTTATAAGCTTTGTCTATCATAGATGCATTACACATCTGCTAATAAATCAAGATTTGCTCCACAATAAGTAGAGATCAGATAACTAATGAATAGATTCTTCCAAACCCGCCTGGATTCGACGCTGTGCCACGTGCTCTAGGTGACCCTGCTTGAGCAGGCAGTTGAACTAGATGAGCTCTAGAGGTCCCTTCCAATCTCAGCCATTCTGTAATCCTGTAATTATGTGAATATTTAAAAATATATATTTTTTCCTTTTTAGTTATCTGAAGACTGAAGATGTTCCAGTTAATCCCATGTAGTTTACATGAGCAGGGGGTCAGTGGGAGTGACCAGGCTATGATGGTGACAATTAATAGAGGCTGGTGCCCAGACCCTTCCTTCCCATCTGTGTTTAATTCAGTGAAATTGTAGATGTTTCTGATACTGAGGTGATATTTAGAGAGATGACATGCATCGGTATCTTAGAACCAGTACCCTTCCAACAAAGGTTTATTTGTCGTTTTACTAAGTGCTATAAAAGTCAGCCTTGACACAACAAAAATCACATCAAGAATCTTTGCCACCATCTTAACTTCATTACGGCTGGATGTCTTACCTTTCAAAAACAGGTTGAATTTAAAACTTGTAGTTGAAACTATACACTGGCAAAAACACTGCGTTAACAGCCACTTAAATCAATTGCCACATCCAGCTGGCAGGACAGCCTAATATTGCATTTTGTAATTTTAGTTTTTAAATGTGTACAAGTACTATTTTTCCTCTACTTGTTTGTCACATACCCCTCAAGTTTATAAATTACAGCCAAGACTGCAGTTTTCTTCAGCAGTTCTTCTGCCTTGATGTTTGGGCAGGTGAACACTGACTGAGCTTTGCTGCATTTAGATCCCAAGCAAACATTTCGTAGAGACTGGGCTCTGCATGCAGATCACATCATTTAAACCTCAGGCAGCATCACCTTCAAAAGCTTTTCCAGCAAATAAATTCTACATTTCAGTTGCATTCTGAAGCTGTTTTCTCCTTGAATTTCCTTATCAAGTCATCACCTTCAGTTCTGAATGTTGATTTCCTTATAACAATATAAATATTTCATACGGAGTATTTGCACATACCACCATTTCATGCGTGACGGCGCACTTCAAGAACAAGCTCCCTCTACCTTAAATCCGTAAGAATAATATGGACAAACAAACAAGCAACGAGAGAGAAGGAGGCACAGGAAGTGACCTACATCGTGTAGGTAGAGCGTAAACCACACGTGTGGGCACACCACACATAGCAAAGAACTGCAGGCAACATCTTTCCCCTTGGATGACAAAACCCAGAGCAGAGGGTCACCAGGCAGTGCCCATGAGCTGGCAGTGTCAGTGCTCTTTGCTCAAAGAGCAGCATTTACATTCTTATAAGGAAATAAGCATCAGGCCTGGAGCTGACTGATGATTGCCCTAGAGAGACGGGCGCTATTCCCAGCCACGATCTGAAGAGCTCTTCGAACCGCACAGCTCAGGGCAAGGTGGGACAGCACCCAGAACCCATACACCTAACTTAGATGCCTTTGCTGTCATTGTGCTCAGCAGGGATTTGGTCAATGTAGTGTAGAGAACAATTTAGTGGCTTAAACCTATGCACCATGTGCATTTAGAGATGTCCTAAGCTACCTGCCTGCCTGATTTCCAGCTACCAGACCAGCTGGGTGCAAACAGCTCATAATCCCCCCTTGACCAGCTCCACATGAAGGTCTACGGCCGTGTCAGGTTATAGTAGATGGTTACACAGGCAGTAGTTGAGCAGCTGAATTGAGCCGTAGGTGCACACTTTGCTGAACCTCTCTTTGGGCTCTGAGTAGATCTCCAGCACTGTAGTAGGAGCAATCTGCCTGATTCTCATGCTGAGCCTGTTGCCTAATGCCCTGAATTTAGATGATTTAATCTGGAGGAGGTCACCTATGCGGAGCTGACAACACAGGCCAAATTCCAGATGAAAATGTTGCAACAACTCAGGAACCATCTGTTTTGAAGGGCTGCACCTATTTGCACGTTTGTTTGAAGCTGGAGCTGGGTGAGCAACAAAATGAGACTCTACTTCTGCTCCTCAGGCTTGTCCTTCAAGGACATGTCCTTCTATTCCAAGCGAACTAACAAACCCCTTCAGATTTTTGGGAAGCTAATGGTGAAGCCTCCCATGGGGGAGCATCCCAGCCTGCCACAGGACCAAGGCAGGGAGCCGTCAGGTTGGTATCAGCTCATTCACAGCTGGGCCTTGTCCTTGGTTTCCCTGCAGCTCGGGTTAGGTACGTGCTGCTCTGCTTTCTTCGCAAGTCCACACCGCACAATCTGCATCCTGGGAAAGAACGGGCTTCTCAGCACGGCAAAGGGCGTGCGGAGCCTAGTTAAAGCCTTCTCGGTCTGATGAGCCGGGAAATGCAGCACTAGCTAAAAGGGAAAGAAAGGAGCTGGATCCCCAGCGATGCTGTCCAACAGAGCAGGGCTTGGAGAGGAGGCCCGCAAGGATGGGCTCTCAGAGCCCTCAGAAGATGTGGTAATTAAGAGAAATAATTTGATAAATTAATCCCTTTTTTACTTTTTTTTTAATATAAAACTATGGACATGAAAAACTATGGACATGAAAAATGGACATTTGCTTTGTTACCAAAACAACTCAATTTTGGCACTTTCAAGTAAGAAATTAATACGCATCTTTCTGACAAAGGTAAACACTCCTGCCAGACCAGAGTCTGATTTCCAGGCTCTGAAGCCAGTTTTGTTGGGACACCCGTGCCAAGGGCTACCCTTCCCTTTCCAGTTGCCTACTAAAAGCATGGAAGAGGGAAATGATAAAAATATATATATATATATATATAGAACTACTCCTCAAAAACCTGCTGTTTTGGTGAGTCACTGTTCCTACTGTGGGGGAGTTTTGCTCAAGACTGACCTCAAGAGTCTCTCCAGGCCCTTCCCTGAAAAACACACAGCAGGGGATCGCGGCAGCAGAGGGCAGGGGCAAGGACACCGACAGGTGTGAAACCTCCTGGACCAAAAGGGTTTCAAAAGGAACGCCCCGCTTCCAAGGCGCCAGGGAAGTCCCTCGGGAAGAGGGGCCTGGAAGTGGCAGCTCCCGCCCACGTGGAAGAGGAGCTTCCCGGGAGCGGGAGCGGAGCGGAGCTGCGCGGGCGCCGTGAGCGGGAGCGCAGCGCCACCTCCTGGAAGCAGCCAACCTGCTGGAATCGCTCCCGGAACCACCGCCCCGCTTCCAGTTCCCTGGTTTCCAAGGGAGATTCCACGCGTACAGGCTGGGCGTCGGGAGACCCGATCCAACAGAGCTTATGTTGTCCGCAGTTTATCCATATGGAAACGGAAGGGCTTCTGATTGAGGCTGGAGGGTATAAACAACCGCAGTCGTCCTTATTATGAAACCAAAATGCCATTTATCATAATCACATTATGGTTTAGCTTTGCTGCCGAGCTCTTTAGAGATGATTGGGAAACGAAGAGCAACAAAAACATTTCCACGCACAAAACGCCCTTGTCGGAAATCACCGTTATATGAAAACCTTACTATGTGTTTATCCATTCTTGACTATACACATACATCCACACATACATCTAGTGGAGATATCAATGTATTAAATTAGAGACCTAGTTAAAATATATTTATATTCATATAAAATGATTATACTAAAGGAACAGCAGCAAGCAGGTATTTTAACCCTGCAGCTATATTATCATGTTAAAATACTCTTAGGTATTTTGTTTTATTCGCGGTGCACTCTAAATACTAGGTTATGTGGCGTAATACTTTTATTATTTGAGATTACTTTGGTTACCATGAAGAAACAAGAGCTTTTCTAAGCGTATTAGCCTGATTTCTATATTATTCCATTCACTGGAATATTGCATCCAGTGTCTTTGCAATCGCATCCAAAGCTACAGGAGTCAGAGGAAAAAATATATGCAGTTGCCAGATTAAAGTTACAGAAAGTTTTCTCTGCATTAAGAGGTTTTAAGGCTTATATTTAAGATTATCCCTCAGCTTTTTTTTTTTTTTTTTAATGGAATCAAAATTATAGGTATTTTAATGATCCAGTCAATATAATCAGAGGCATCTCTTGGGGCACCGCATGTCTGAGCTGGGCAGTGCCTGCAACCATTAAAAAGAACTTTATTTGGAAACCACCGCCGAGTGGGTAAGAGGGAGCTATAACAATAACTCTTACACAAGGCAGGATCTTGCGTTTGAACCCCAAAGCACCCTTGAACGCTGTGCTGTGTTTACCGGCACAGCCAGGCAGAAACGTTTGCACTTTCCTTTAACAGAAAGGCGGGCTCCCCCGGGAACCGGCAGCTCTCCGGCCACCTCGTCAGCCAGCTGTGGCCCGAGGTTTATCAAGGAGGCTCCTCATGCTCTCTCGCAAGCTCTGCTTCTAATAAAGCTGTTTCCACTGCTTTGTCAAAGAAATAACCAGTCTGCAAAACGGACAGCATTAACTGTGACATCTTTATAGTCAAACGTATTATTCCGTATGCAGCCCCGGACATTTCCTAGCGCTCCTATTCCTGTAGGTAACATCGGCTCTGTCAGAAATGAATTCTGTTGCCACTGCTCTGGGCTGAGCTCCAGACAGAGCTCCAGAGAAGCAGGCAGGATTTCATCAAGGCCAGGCCAGCAAGACTGGTTCCTGCAGCGGCGTAAAGCAAACAAACCTTCCCAATAGGAGCTGACAATCCCAGCACGTGCGTGTGGGAACCCCGCTCTAGCAGAGCGCAGCCGTGCAGCTCGGGCAGTGTTGTAACATCTCAGCTTTTATAGAAATCAGATACCTACACCAGTACAGATTTACAGAATTATGTTTTTCCTCTTATTTTAAGAAGCTGGTAGTGAAAGAGAGGAGCACAACTGAAATATATATATACATATATATGTATATATGTATACACACATATATAGCCTAGTTTTTAGAAAATGACCTGCAACTGAGGTCCTTGCATCTGTCTGTACAATCACCAAACACGAACAGTTCATTTTTCCAACCGAGCAATCAAGGCTTTAACCTTCTAATCAAGTCAGTCACTTTTGCAGTAAGCACTTAGAGGTACAAATGCTCTTCTACCATTCGATCCACTTAAGGTGCCAGAATTGGTATCAAGGGAAAAAGCAGCAGCTTAGAATATTTTGCTTTGCTTTTTTTCCCCTGCCACAGGTACCAAACTAGAGCATCTCACCCACCTGCACCCTCACTTCTACAGCCCCCTAAAGTTCTGATAATAAATCAGAAATGAAAATACAACAGTATCTAAACCATGAATATAAGTTTTCAATTCACCATATTAGGAAAACAAAACAAAACAACAACACTTTTGAATTTCAGATGCTAAAAATTATGCTAAATTGATCAGCTACTTAGTCTGACTTCCAAAAAGAATCAGAGTTACGGGAAATACAGGAGTTTTTCCTCTTACCTGCCCAAAGCTTTTTCTGCTGTTTTCTACCCTGTCGTTGAAAGTGGCAGTAGCAGGACAGGGAAAAGTCTCAAAGCAGCCAGCACCGTCCATGAACTTGCTCAATCGGAGGCAGAACTTTGCGATTAAACTGCTTTGCAGGCACCAAATAGCAAGCAGTGGCCTCTCATGATGGGCTGATCTAGAGCTGCAGCACATACGGTTCTTTGCCCAGCACAGGTGTTCGGGGGACAAGGGACAAATCTACAAGCCATGAATCATGCCGCTCATGGAACATATTGTTTTGTTTTCTCCTCGTGTAAGTTTTTATTGTGGTAAGTTGGAAACATACACTGTTTTTCAATGCCATTTTTAATTGCAATAAACTTTAAATATGTTGGATGTTCACTGCCAGGCTGTAGTTGAACTGTGAACTTCCTCAAAAATTGCTTTTGGTTGTATTTAAGCATAGTATCTCTCAGAGGCCCCTGCGTAAAACATAATCTCTGCAATTTGTAAAAATAAATATATAAAGAGTCTTCCCAAGCAACCTAGCAAGCAATATCAGTAAGGCTCTGGGAAAGGAGAATGTCTTCCGGAAGACTTTCAAATTAGAGCCCAAAGGAAACATTCGTTTCTTCATTGTAGCAAGATTGACTAGAGAATCAAGTAGGAATCACAGGTCACTTTTCTATCTGTCATCCGTAATATATGAGCAATATTTCCCGATTACAGAGCTAGAACAAAGATATAAACATGTTTTTATCATGGGAAGGTCAATACAAACCCATAAGGGAAAAGCCCATCTTTTCCATTTGCACATGCACAAGTATGAGGCTGCAGAAATTAGTATGTGTTAGGCATAAGACATTTCATAGTTACATTAAGCAAGTTATGTTATGTTAAGGTATAATTTTATTAGTACACTTATTAATGAAGCAATGGACTGCCAATAATTCTCACTCTTTGAATCCCATGTTTTAAAAAAAAAGGAGAGAGTCAGACAGAGAAATAATGAAATAACACACCCCAAATAAACTACTGGTACAATCAGGCTCAGGGCTCCAGTATTTCATTTGTACCATGAACCTGAACCTCTCTGAGTCTAAAAGGACGAATTTGGATCACAACTAAGATCTTTGATGGCTTATGCTGATTTTCCAGCAACATTAGAAACCACAGCTGGTTCTAGGGTAGAGGAGATGCCTTATCTGTGAATCAACGTATTCAGGAGCAAGCAGCAGGGTTTGCTGTGCACAATTATAATTTTCAATTTGCCTGTTTTCCTCTTTTATATTCCAGTCACAGACCACATGATCATACCGAATAAGGAAAAATCTGCCTACAGTAAGGAAGTTACCACATGCAAGTCTTTCATTTTGCCGCATAGACACACCTCTCCTCGTTCTTCAGAAGTAGAAAATTAGAAGCAGTGATGCACTGAAATGTTAAAAAAAAAGTTTTTGAGGCTGAATAAAGAGTAAACCGGAAATGTTTCCTTCACAGGAGGCAGAAACTCAAAGTTTTCAGTATTTGCCTGGAAGGCAACGCAGTGCTACTGCTGTACAAGAGGCTGCACGGTGAGGGGAAGCGGTGCCGGTTCCGCGAGCCCGGCTAACGCGGTGCCGGGTTTGCACCGGTGCAGGCGGTGAGAGCGCCCATCGCTGGGGCAAGAACTGGAGCTTCCTTCCCCCGTCAGCCCAATGCCCCAGCCCTCGCAGAGCACAACCGAGTACCTCTTGGAGACCCGGCAGAGCCCCAACCCTGCCACCCGCCTTCCGAAGGGAAAGCGCCCAGGTGAGTAGCTGAGCAGTAAGCTGACAGGACACTGTAAAATATTGGAAAGAGTTCCCAGGTAAGTTGCACAGACAGCACTGCCTGGAACCCCGGCAGCGTACGTGGTTCACTTCTTGCAGGGGGGAGTTGGGTTTGTTTTTGTAACTCCTCTCCTGTTAAGAGACACCAGCAGCCCCCAGGAAGGGTGGCACCAAAGTGCCCCCGAGTCAGTGCCCATTACTTCTTCAGCTGAACACAAGCAAAGCTGGGAGCTGAAAGTCAGTCACACAGAAGATTATTATTTTTTAATTATTAAAATAAAAAAAAAAAGTGAAAAAAATGAATTGGAAACATGTTCTAACCCTGGGGATATCTTTACTACAGAGAACTAAGTGAAACAATTTAGTTCTTAAAACTTTCAGAGATAGTATGGAACTTCCTCCGAGTTCTCATGAGACACATCCACCTATGAAGGGATTATTTCTTCAAAATAAAATGTATAAGGAAAAAATTAAAACTATTTAAGCTTTCAGAATAAAAGCTGCTTCAGCATTATCCTGTTTCTTTGTCAAAATAACTCTGCAGTACTTTTCTTTTTTGGTATATTTTTAAACAGCAGGCAAGGACAGAAGCTAAATAGGCAGGTTCTAGGTGCACAGCTTGCTAATTACTTTTTCCTTTGTTCTGTAATTCCAGTCTTCGAAAATATGATCAAAAGTAGAACACAAAAGAAAGGAGAATTCTCTTTTGGCTTTATTCGATGAAAATATTTGCACTTTCAGATTCCACTTTCCTTTTCTTTCATCTAACATCTGTATTTCACCCATTGGGTGGTTCTCAGGAACACACTCCTATTTCTTCCCTGGCTCAGGGGTATGTTCTAAAACACAGTACATGGCCTAACATAACAGAAACCTTTTTGTTTCCTTTGGGGCACAGATTATTTTTCTGCAATGCAGTCTTCTCCTCCCCAAGAGGTATGTGGACGCATTCCAGCTTCATGACTGGAAAGACTCTAAGAAAGCCTAACTCCCTACCAAGACAAAATGCCTGATCTGCTCTAAGCACCTTCTTGCTTTGCCAGGATTGCTCCTAGAAAACCAACTCGCCTTCATTGGAGGTGAAAATTCTGACTTCTCCAGGCTCGGATACAATGAAAAAATTAAAATTGCTGCTGATAAAGTTCTGTTTAAGGGCAAAAGTTGACGTGGGTTGTAAGCCCGTTACTGAGGTGCTCTTCTAGAGCCCTGGGGCGATGCTCCCAGTCACAAATCCTCCTCACTCATGTTCAGCAGCACGAGAAGCAGCGCTCACACCTCACGTCAGGGAGGAAACGAGGACCAAGAGTAACAAAGACAGAAGGACGTATCATCGTTCCAAAAAGAATTTTAAAACCAGTAACAACAGCAACAAAACCCCAAAAAAGTACTTTTGATCTGAAGTGTAAAGCAGGCCACAAGGGAATAATGAAACCCAGGTTTCCAGCTTGATGGTTTGGTATTAGATGAAACAGGTGAAGAGTAAGCTTTCACTCAGAATAAGCAGGAGTTTTATTTTTATTCTTTTTAAACTTCTAAGGCCACATGTTACTTTGCTTTTAAAAACTTTCCAAGGCAAGGGGAAGGAGGGAAGTACCACTAAATATAAAAACGAGGCCTACAAAGTCACTACTACCAACCAGCCCACCAGAGATGGGTTAACTTATTCCTAACATTCGGACCAAGCTGTAGTCGTATGCACTACTCACATACATGAACTTTTCATTCACAATTCTGATTTGACTTTATGTCAAGATAATCTTTTCACACACGAGAAGCGATGTTGCCTACTGATGACCCAAAATCAACTTCTCACCAACGACAGTTTCATCAGAACTCTTTAGTTTGTACAAGCTCCGTCTGAAGGTAGTTAAGCTCTTTTTATGTCAACTGCTATGCTAGGTGTAACATTCTGGAAAAACAAAAGTCAATTTACATGATTAAAGTGCAACATTCTTAAGGTACCTGTAGTTTTAAGCGTATATTTCTTGAAGATAACTCCCTTGCAAAGATGACAAGGTTTTTCATGCAAGATCAGAGCACGTTGGACAACTTTTCCTACTGAAGACATTATTTTTGAGATATAAAAAATTGTTAAAGGCAAGAATCTACATGGTGAAGAATGGCCAGGCATTTTTCTTTTTTAATATTATGTGCAAGTTCATTAACTTCTCTCTTTTGCCTCTGTGCAAAAAAATCAAAGAATAAAATCAATCATACAAGGAATCTTTAAGAGATCCTTACAGAATTTGTGTTTTGCTTAGGGAGGTTGATTTCGTATTTTAGTTGCAGATATTTGCGGTAGGTATAATGCGGTATTTGCATTAGTTGCAGTAGAAGGAAAGAAAAAAAAAGCTGGTAGGATTTCTGGCATTGTCCTTAAAAGAATTACTTGAACCTTATTACACTAGAAACAAGACCATACCAGATTTATCAAAATAGTTGGAAATACAGCAATGTACACAAACCCCTGCAAATCAGGCAGTCCGGTGAACATCAGTGGAACGTGAACTCCTAACCTAGTCAGATGCTGCAAATCCTAACAAACATGTTCAGAAATTATGGTGCAGTTATGTTCTTTGTGAGCCTGTCTTCCTGCCTAAAGACTGTGGATGTATCCCTCGGCTACCTGGAGAAAACTCTACTTCCACAGCTTCTGCAGTTTATACGGAAGACTTAATTCTTAACATTGCCACCTGCTTTGCCAGTGGTCAAAGCAAGAAGTACTGTGTCCTGCAAGAAAGCATGCACTAATAGTATACTAACATATCTCAACCTTCTCATTTGTCCTAAAGCTTGCTCTATTGCAAGGAATTATGGAACAAAAGCAACAAAATTTATACGTATCCTGTTTATCATCCTGTTTACCACACGGTTCACGTTTATCATACCATTTTCACACCTAACTTTAGGTCTGTAAGACATTTTAATGCACTCTAAGAACTTTACACAGAAGTACCAAGATAAGTTTGACAACTAATTAGCACAGCAGATTCTTAATTAGGAGTTTTGTATATTGCTGTAATTGAAGTAGATGAGTTGTATAGCAGGGGAAAATGCACCTAATTCACAGTGCTTTTCTCACCATATGGTTTCTCGCTAGTCATCCATATTTTTCCATGACATTTAAATATATCGGTACAGTTAATCTCATTTATTTCTACTACTAGAAGACAACTGTTACATTAGTTTGAAGACTTTGGAGACAGACAAAGCTACAGTTTCCAAAATTTCTACAGCATTAAAATTGTACTACGGAATGAGTTCAAAAACATCTTAGTTCAGGTCCTTTTATTAAAGTAAAATGCATCAATGCCTCTCTGCTTTCCCCAACCTGCAAGCGTGTAAGACAAGAAATGTGATCCTAAAAACCCCAATTCTTACGGAAAACTGTCTCAGAAGTCATAAAAATGCGTGTTTTTGTGGAATTCTCTAGCATACATCACATTTGTGTAACAGGGTTCCAAAATATCAGATAGCTAATAAAAAAATCAGTTGACAAAAGAAAAAAAAAGAAAACAAAACAACTCAGAGCCAATTAAAAAAAAGACAACTATGCAACTGCGTTAAATAATGGCAAGTCTTAATTTGAGGCAGTGGTTCCCACTGGTGGTTCTACTATTAAGGGACAGGGAGGGCCCTGCCAGCTGTCACCCCCTGTCCCACATGAGCTCTGCACACCCACAGCAGAGCCTGTCCCATAGTACCTGTTTGCTCTCTAACACTGCTCTTTCTCGGCAGGCTTACGACCATCCCAAGCCTCCTATCTCACCAGGAGGCCATAAGACACTTGCAGCAGAGCAGTTACTGGTGGTTCCCTATGCCAGAACGCATCTTCCTAGGCACAGAACAATGGCTTGGGAATACTTGTCTAGGTAACACTGTATGGGGCCTGAATGGAAGCTGTAGGATGAGGAACAGGAGGTAGAAGCCACTTGAAACCTCCTTGCACACCTTTAATAAAAGCAGAGTTGAACTCAGAGTTCAGGGGCCATCCAGAAGTTATTGTTCTTCTCTGCTCATTTTACTTCCATCTCATCCCATTTTCCTCCAATGTTCTGCTTTGTCCACCTTAATTTCAGGGGATCTAGCCTTCAAGTCTGAAATACGCTGATACTGCAGTGGCTGTTCTATTTGCTACAAGAACATCTGCAGACCATACCACTGGTATTTAAAAAAGCCAATTTAAGACAGTCAATCTCCATTCATCCCTTCCTGCATGAAGGTTTTGTATGTTAAAATACCTGAAGACTGCACTGACACAGCAGCACTGATTTTAACTTGCATTACGAATAAACTGCACATGCTGTTTTACAGACAATATATAATTGTAAACTTGGTCATGCAAAGTTAGTGTGCACAACAGGGACGTTTGATTTCTAATCCCCACACTTAAAAGTGACATTTATGTCTGCTTTTTTGAACTGTGCCCAAATCCTCTCTTTAATATAAGAAATCTTGCACGGATTTTTGTCTGCCAGCCATATCAATTTATGAAGCTGAAAAAGAAAATAACAGAAAATAAAAGTTATACAAAAACATGGTGCACCTGGAGAGTTTCCCACCCACCTTCCATTTTTTCCTTTACAAGTAGAAAGAGTGAATAAAAGAAAAAAAATAATCGTGGTCACAAAATTTTAACATTTTAATCCTAAACATTACAGAGCAAATGGATGTTGGAACCTATTTCCATACACCATGCGTCAACTTTTTATTCCCAAATGTGGCCAAATCCACTAAAACAAGAGTGGTTAACAAACTCTGGATTATGGAAATACATTTCTGGAATAAATGCTAGAAAAGCAACAATGGGAAAAGCCAACGGTCTCTGTAAAGGTAAATAAAATAAAGTGGAACAACGTGTAGATTAGATACTTTTCTGTTTCTTACTCATAACCTGTCAATTCAGTGCATCATCTGGTTCAACATAATGGTCCCTGTTTTGGACAAACATTTAACTAGTGTCCATTGATTCCAAGTTAGTGGATGATGAATCTTTTTGGATACTTTCAAAGATGGCTGCGAGCTCAGGGTTAGAGCTTATCTGTGACTGAAATTCACTCATTAAGGGACTCTTCTCTGCCTCTGGAATGGTGAGGAGCGCTGCTACTGCCCTCATAGCAGATCGTTTCAGTTCATCTTGCTTTTCGAACTCCTGCTTCACCGAGTTTGCCTTTACCTAGGGGAGAAAAAAATAACATATATATTATATTTTTACTTAATCCTTTCTTTACATCCATCTTAAAAAGACATATATATATATATATATATATATATATACACACACACACACACACACATACACATCTATTTCTAAAAGATCCATATTACCATTCCATACTACCATTTTAGCACCTAGGCCATTTTGAAAGCTCTCTAAATTTTAGTAGTTCTTCATGGAAGGAAAATAATAATAAAAACAATCCATCTACTATTACACCATCAGACACCAAGTTTTTTTGTTTGTTTTACCAGCAGTATGTAATTGCCTGAAACATGAATATTGCAAGCTAAGCAGAAAAGTTGAGTTATCGAACCAATTACCAAATTTAAACAATTAAGAGTAGCCAACTACCAGTTAGCAAGGTCAGTAAATAACATTATCAATATTAGGATCTGGAATACAAGATTTCAACAAAAATATTGACCTTTACTAGGTTAGCTTTTTGTTCCAAATCTCACATATGTTTCAATGATGCAAATATAATTTAGCATTAAAAACAGTTCCAACTCTGGGACACCAACAGAAATTACATTAATGGAAGAAGAAAGGGAAAGCAGGCATTAAACTACTCTTAAGTGTATGCAGATATGAAGAGCAAGGGGGGGAACCAACCATGTCTCAATAATCCTGTCATCATTTAAATGAAGGGGGACCAAAGAAAAATGCACCAATTTACATGCCACCATCCTTCAACAACCAAATGCTTGTCTGCAACAACTTCACCACCAACAGTCAAAGAGAGAGTCAGCATCACATCTTCAGGGTTCGTAATAGAACCTGAGACTTACAAGCTGCCCAAGTGGCACCTCTATTTTTAAGAAACTAAAGAACTACCAACCAAAAATATCAGAGAATTCAAAAAAAGCAAGCAAATGAACATATACTCTTTTCTTTATGAGAAACTTAAAAGAAACATTTAATACATATACAGGGCTCCAAATAATTACATTATACTGCCTATCTATTGCCACTTACAAAATATAGCCCAAGTAACTTGCAGCAACAGAACTAGATTCTCAGCAATATCCTTCACATACAAATTCACGTATAGGTCTACAAAACAACACCACAAAACAATTCATGAATAGCAGTTTAAATTTAAAACAGTACCTTGGTTGTACATGTAGCACGCAAAGGTTCAACAAGCCTATCCAGCCTCTGCAGCACTGCACTGGGACACAGGGTAGACAGTCTCACCAACATTAGGAAGGTTAACATCTATTTTGGGATAAAACCAGTTCAACAATCAGTTAGGCTCAGCACTTTGAAAGGTACTTCCTAGAATGTTATGCAACCTTTTTCGCAGCAACATTTTAAGGAAAGTGGCGAACATACTGAAATATTTAAGCACATGAAATACTCTTAATATTTCAATCTATTCAATATTTAAAACATTTTGACTAATTTATTGCTTAGAGAGAGAAAAATGACACCTAACCTTAATGTCATAGTGATCCTTCAAGCCATCTTCAACATGGTTTAAGAATTCAAAAATATCTAGTCTGTCCAAGCAGCTATCCAAAAGGGTATACATGCACTCAAAAGCTGCTTTTCGTATGTCCAATCCATCATCAACTGTGTGCTTAAATGGTCCCATTTCCACCTATATCAGCAAGCAAAAGTTTAAAAGTAATATAGTCAGAAAAACTGGGAGTCTATCTGCATCAGTTTAGCCCTGTTTTTCTCGGATTACATACCTCTCTGATTAGTTCCTTTCGGACTTTTGTTTCGTTGTAGAGGTGAGGAAGCACCGTATCTAATAGATCCCTTATGAGGGACGGTTTATTGTGGGCAGCCGAGTTAAATGTCACTAGGGCTACTCTCCTGACATTGAGATCTGGGTCTTCCAGTGTTTTCAGAAAATCACCTGCAACCGTGGACAGAAATCATCCAGTGAGGATTTTGCTTCCTGCTTTAAAATTATTCTTGCTTAGTTTTAACCTTTCAGGGAGGTGTTCTTAATGTAGGAGTTATTTTGATGCAACAGAGACCAACCCCTGCTATTTTAGCAGGACTATGCAATGTATTTAATTATATTCTTAAGAAAAATATTAATATGAATAATGTAATAGTTCATATAACGAAAAAGAAATAGAAAAAAAAAGAAAAATTCAAAATAAATAGCTATTATTTAATAATATTTCAACAGTGTTGGTTTTTAAGGTACAACCAGTAGTGAATTATATTTAACAGCTATGAAACACTATCTTTCCTTTTCTCCATTAAAGTCTCTCAGAACATGCTTTAGAAAACTGATACCAATTCTGCATTTTAAGAATGAAAGAACCTCTCTGAAGGAATCTATTAATACTCTATTTTTAGTTCCTCATTTGCCATATACTAAGTCTTCCTAAGTTGCCAGAAGATAGATCTATTAACATAAGAATACCTCTAACATTCTACCTGCAGCACATTTTTATATTCCCTGGAGTTCTGCAACATTGCTTTAGTAAAACAAATATCTGCAGGAATATATTGTATTCTTCCCCATGACTGTGATGTTTTGTTAACAATTTCTACAATGAATGAATTTTTTTTTTAAACAGGAGGTAAAATAACAGTGTTTAAACATCAAAATGACTACTATATACACTAAGGTAGGGGGCACAAAACTAAAGACGACAAAGATTTCTGAACTATTAAATGCTAATAGTTTTTTTGACTGGAAAGCCAAAAACTTTCTCTACAAACAAAACAGCAAGTCAGCTACAGCGGAGGGGTCAGCCAGGTCAAAAGCTCACAGACATAATCAATTCTTTAATATTGTTATAATATTTCAGATGAGTGATGAATAATAATGTATATCAACTGATGCCATTGTCCTATAAATACTTTGCTCTCTACAAAGCTGTACGTTTTGAAAGATTAATCTTTTCCCCTCCATTAGACGGAGCAATATATACACTATTATAGATGTTAAAACGTGTAATCGATCATTCTAAAACATTCCCCATAGCTGATCGAACAAACCCACAGTACTACTGTGTCATACAAATGAGAACGGATGCAGTGATCAAAAGCCACAGCACCACAATTCTGTCACTCTATAAAGCTCCGATTACCTTATCCCTATATAAAAATACTCACGCTTCCAATAACTTTCCAACTACAAAGCATTACAGAATTACCAATGTCTAAACTTACAATAAACTATATAAAACTCACACACACTTATGTATTTTGAGTGAAAGAATGTCACAAATCATCTTAACCACTGCTGTAAAGACAGCACCTCCTTGCACCAACTGATAGAGCTTGCAGCGAGTGCACGCAGCTGAGTGAAAACCAGCTCTGAGGGACCTTCTACCATCACCACTTTAATACTTTTATCACACCTTTTTACTACCCAGAATTCAAAGAAGCTCAAATTTCAATAAAAACAAGCGGCTATTGAGGAATCATTTTGAATTGTTCCTATCAAAAGCTACCAATTCAGATATCTGCAAAGTACATTTCTGAGGAAGCAATGAACAGATTTTAAGTGTAATTCTATTGCTTGAAAACTTAGAAGTTGTTACTAAAAATAAAGAACTTACCTATGCAGTTCTTCAAGAGTGGATCTATGGGTTGTGGATGGTCAGAAATGGTGAATTTAACAGCAGTAACCACTGAACTTCGAGCATATGATGACCCTAGTACGAAATACGATTGTGAATACTACATGGTATTAAAGCAGTACAACTACAATTTTTGAATAATCTAAAGAATATCAGATATTTTACAAAAATATTCTTTAAGACTGTTAATTATTACTAGCATTGCCACATTTCTTCCAGATATGTACTGATACTGCATTTTAAACAGAAAAAACAATTACTGAAATTTCTGTAGAGGGTAACTCTGAAGTAAAGCACCTACTAGGACAGATTTCTTTTTTTAATTCAAAAACAGGTTTCCCCAAATTCCATTCATTAAAACAAAAGCATACAAACAAAATATTTATGCCAATACAGTTTACGATGTGAAACTCATTCATAAATTATGCACAATGCTCTTCCACCTTCCTAATACTTACACATTTCAAAATTTTAATCTAAAGATTGGAATAGTGCAATTTATTCTAACATGCTAATATATTGCAACTGATCTGTTATGTAGTCCCTTTTCGCCCATGTTGTTCCCTTTAATTTTACAGCTCCTTGATAAATTGAGCATTACTAGTTGAAATACCACTATGTCAAAGCAAAACATAAGAGCAATTCACATTATATGGTTAACTTCCTCAAGAAAAAGGCAAGTACAAAGGTTAGAAAGCATGTCCAGTAAAACACCTTGGGGAAAAATTCATATTTTTATACTTAAACTTCACATTGTCTGAGAGAAAAAAATTGTTTCTAAAGCATCACAAAATTTAAGCATAGAATTTTTAAAAACCAGACGCATTTCATTTCTTAATAGTGAACACGAGGTCATTAGCTACAGTATTGCCACTCACCTGATGCCAAGTAACCCTTTAGTCGTGGGAGCAGAGTCTCCGGGTCTATCAGCGTAAGCTTGCCCAAGCACTCGGCAACAACGTTCCTTGTACCCTCTTCTGCACATTCACAGTGTTTCAGGAGTAAGGCCCAGATGTTCTCAACATATGGTTTGAGACCGATCACTGATGCGGAGCTAATTATTTCTTTCAAGGAATGAAGAAGAAGGTATTGCCTTTTAGGTTGGCTGGTTATTTCTTGCAAGACAAACGGCAGGTACTCAGGAAGATTGCCGACACTAATGCTGCCTAGTGCATACGACGCTGCCGACTTGACTTCTTCACTAGGAGAGGAGAATGCTTCTAAAATCACAGATTTCAGCTCAATTTGTCCACTTAGGTCAATGTGATGACCAACTTCCCCAAGAGAAAGCAAAGCCAAAAGACGAATGGAATCTGTGGACCTGGAGTTCTTGACATCTTGAATGAATTGACCTACGACAGCTGGTCCTTCCTTAGGGCAAGCTCGGGTCAGGGCAGCTACACATTTGGCAATAGAATAGTAAGACTGCTTGTGAGTAAGTGCTGTGCTCTGCGAGTACACGGGACCCGTTAACATGCGGAGCAGATCCATGTAGCCTAAATTATTCGTCCCAGTCACCACCAAAGCTTGGAAAAATTCTAGCATGGCACTAAGCGCTCCACCCTGGAGTAGAGGTGATCTCACCAGCCCAATGAGTTCGTTGAGAATGGACCCACTGATCTTGGACAGGGAAGAGGGATATACTTTAGCCAGTGTTGTGAGAAAACTGATGGCCATCTGTGATACATGCATATCACTTTCACTAATGAGAGGTGGAAGCTCATCCAAGACAGCATCAATCATAGCAGCTGTCAGACTGTCACTGTAATTTTTAATTAAAATATCTAGAGCAGAAAGAGTACCTAGTTTTAAAGCTCGTTGGTTTTTTCTTAAAAAAGAGGCAAGAATAGGAACTCCTTCCCCAAGGATTGGCCTCAAATCTATCTTCAAAGGAGAACCCGCAATCAGCGTCATGGCCTTCACTGTAGTTAACCGAGTGATCTCATTCTTCAGTCTCTCTAGGAAGATCTGAAGTGTACTGGGCAAGTCTGTGCCAAGGCTGTCGCCAAGGCTACAAATGATTTGACCCATGCAAGATATTGCCCTCTCTTTTACCTCCTGATCAATGTCAGCAGCCTTTAATCTCTTGATTGTACAAGTAAATAAATCTTTGATGTAAGGAGTAGCATCAAAGGAAGAAGGCTGATCTAAAGGACGAATAACCTTCACAAGTTGTTGTGTAACCAAAAGAGCCTCTGATGTTATCTTGTAAAATGGGTCTCCAACACAAGCAACAACTGGAGGTACCAATGCTTGAACATGAGGATGAAAGACTTGGGGAGAATGATTACAGAGGATCACATACAAACAGGACAAAGCATCTATCTTCAGATTAGAAGAACTTGATTTGTCATTCAGAGAAAAAATTATTCCTGTAAAATAAAAGAAAAAACATTTTTAGGTTATGTATTTATGCTCTTAGAGCATTTTAAAATTCCTGAAGGATGGCAGCTATAGGGTGCTGGCGTTTTTTGCTCCTAGTCTTTCCCTGTATGCTTTCCAGTCCCTTCCACTGTTTTATTTAAACAATTACTCTTCGAGTTTCCTCTACAAAGAAAAGCTGAAAGCAGTCCACAAAGCGGACCAGCTGATGGCTTATTATGCTGTTTCCTAACTATAACAGAATTCTTATGTTGTTAAAAGTTTAATGTTCCTTATTACTTCAAAAATCAGTATTTTGGTAAAAGGAAAATGAAGAAAGAATTTGATCATGAAATTAAGAGGCAAATCATCTTTTTTTCTAAATTCAGAAGAAAAAAGTTAATCTCAGAGCAATCCTTGTTTTCAAGATTAATGGAAATACATTGTCTAAATATTTATATGCACTCACACAGAAATTATTCTGTCGAATTCTTTAAATAGAATATCTTCAAACATTTATAAAAACAGAGTCAAGATTTAAAGATCAAGAAAATTTACATCCAAATTACTAGCAAATCTTTTTTAAGTTAATAGGATGTTTCTCCTACCTGGTACAAGCACAGGAACATGTTGTGTTAGGGCTCCAGGTAACACATTTACCAGTTCAGTCAGCATGTTAAAGCAACACTGGCGAGTCTTCACACTTTTCTCCTTCATCTGTTTGTGCAAGGCTTTCACTATGTTGGGAACCTGTAATCATCAAACTTAAGTTAATGGGTTCGATATCTGACATTTCTTTCATCATATATCACTGCAGAAGAGGGACAATATATTACTCTATTATCCTGCAGAACTAGAGAACTTTGACTTTAAGCTTCATTTGAGAGTATTTATACAAATACCGTCTCAAAAAGCATTAAAGCAATTTAATTTTAGGTGAGATGAAAAAAGCAAAATTAGATTTCCATTAATAACACAACTGTACAGAGCAACGTCATCCTAATTGAAAAGTCATCCTAATAATTCATTTGAGAAAGGAAAATGCTGGCTTTCATCACTAGCCATCCTTTTTGCCTTTAAATAAAACACTTCCCAGAAAATCAGATTTTACCTTGATCACTGGATCTTATTTCTATGCTACTGAAGGCAACAAATAAATGATCTTGCTCTGTTAACTTGACTGTACTATGACATAGAAGTTTTAGAGGTAAAATTAAGCAACTAAAATCAGAGTACATCTTCCAAATGCATGAAATCTTGACAGATAACCTGACTCTGAAGCATTGTCAAAGGCGTCTCTCCTTGCTCCATGGCATCAGGATCACAAAGCCAACTCTGCACAGGTCGGGTTTGTTTTAGAAGAGAAAGATATGCATGAAAAACATCTGCTTTTACATTCTCTTCACGCTCTTTGAATCTGGCTATTAAAGCAGGGGACACAGTTTTGTAGAACTCCGGCAGCATTTCGTGGCGCGTGCTAACCACAGCATCCAGGCATTTCGCAGCCGCACGCCTCACTTTCCAGCTCATGTCATCATCATCACTATATTCATCATCGCTCCCTTGAAAAAAAAAAGATCAGTTAGGCACATGTTCAAGTCCAGACAATCAAAGTACCAAGTTGAATTTAAAAAAAATAAATAACACACTTAGGTTCTTTGTGTAAAACAAATCAAATTGTTGAGTATGCTAAAAAACATGTACCTAAAAAACTTATAAACATTCTAAATCTTAAGGCTAAGGATTTTTCTGCTAGTTTTCCTCAAATTAACTCTAACCATCTCTTATTTTAATCTGCAAAAGTAACAGAGGGTCTTCCTGCCATATTTACAGACCAACAACTGATTTAAAGTATATTCTTCTTTATTTACCATAAAAGCAACAAGTCAGCAAAAATGACTAATTGATCAAGATTTAGAGTATCCTCTTCCTTTCTAGGAAGCAATCAAACTGTTCCACTATAACCACCAAATAACAGCAGCAAGTACAGAAGAAGCTAAAGCATAAGCTAAAGCAACAGTATAGGGCTCATTAATTCTCAAACTAAAAGGAACATTGTGTTCTGGGTCCACATTCCTTGCATACCCATGTTTTCATAGAGCTTATATATAAAACGTATTTAGTCACAATAATTATTCTTTTCAGCCTAAAACATTTTTATCTTAAAGAAAAATATTTTGGAATTCTAAACTATGACCAATTTTATGCATTAGACAATGGTATCTTCTAGTGAAAAGTAGTAAAGATATATTTTACATGCTGAATACGTGTTTTCAAATCATTAACAGATTTTTTTTTCACTCTAGTTAGACCATCCTACATACTTCTACACCTATTTTTCCCTTCTTTCAGCGTTAAATATTTATTTTGTCTTTATACTCATCCTTGGAACTGCTCATCTCTAGTAGGTGCACTGCAGGTACACGCTGAAACTCAGATCATCATCTTGCACTTTCTCAAGTTATGTTTGACAGTAGTCCAAGGACTGAACCCACAGGTATACAAGCCTCTCAAATACCGGGCTTTGGTAGCGATAGCCATTTCAATTTCCTCAAACCAGTGCAAGTAAAGCTCACAAGCTCTTCCTCTCCTCAAAACTAGAAAAGAATATACCTTGATCATCATCATCACCACCATCAGCATCCATAGCATTTTCATCTTCATCTTCATCATCATAATTGTAATTGGGATCATAGGTAAGATATTTTAAACAAATGTTTATAATAGTAGATACATGAGGATAAACTTCTTTAGGACACCTGTAGTGTACAAAAACATAAGCAATTTCAAATTATCTTACTGAATTAAAATATTTCTGCCTAGAAGACTTCAAGCCACTTAATGTGCCATGGGGACTTAGCCAAATGAAGCACTATAAATATGAAGTTGGGGGAGTTTTGATTGTTTAGCTTCTTTTAGAATTCAGCTTCATCAGAAATTCAATTCACTCTCAAATTTAGAATAAAAGTGCATCAGGTCACAATGAATACAAATAAACGTTAGAAATGAACACTAGAAAAAAATATATAACTTTGATAGATCCTCACAAACATAAACACAGTTTATTGGCTACTTGACAGTGATGCAATTCCTGTCTCCTCATATCAGTTTTCAAATCACTATTACAATTCTTGCTAGCAGCAGCAATGGTCAGATGAAATAAAAGTCAAAAAAAAAAATCTCATGCAACAGCAGAACGAATCACACTCTGCGTTGCACATAAGTTAAGAAAGTGGGGTCAGAAAGGCAGCAACTACAACACCACCATGTAGCCTGATCTGCTACAGAAACAGGCTGCAGAAGCTCAAGATATGCTTTCTGAAAACAAGGTTTTGTCACCACTGCTGGATAACAACTATTGTGTTTATTAAAACATTTCTGCCCTCCCACGAACGTGCACAAGCAGCACTGGCACAGGAGAACGTTTCCAAAGCACAAAGGAAACACAGAGCTTAAAGCTAGATCACAAGACAGAGTTAAGGGAATAGTTCCAGTTCAAAGTCTGCAAAAGACACTTGGTACAGAGGAGACTGTCTACAAGGAAGTTGCTTTAATCCTCCTTCAATTACTCAAAAATCACAATGGTCATTTACACCCAGACCACAATTACACACGTCAGACCACACGAAAGCCCAAAATAGGTAACTCCGAATAACTCACCTCCTAACAAAGGATTCAAAGGCCTGGATGCAATACTCCCTTAGCTCATCATCATCTACATTACAAAACTTTACAACCAAAGGAATTATTTTCTCTAGATATTCACCTGAAAAAGAAAATTAGCAAAGTAATTACTTTCATCTAAAAAACTTTTAGAGTTGCAGATAATTATATAAAATATTTTCTTACCTATTCTATGACCTGCTTGCCTACTGATAGCAGCAATACATTGTATATAGGTCCTAGTTGTTGACATGGAATCATTTTTAGACAGCTCTGTCAACAGATGTTCAATGAGGTCAACAAAAACTATATTGCCACAACTCATAACCAGGTGACCAAGAGCAATGATGGTTCTTTTCCTCACAGCAAGTCTGGGGCTAGTCAGCTGGGGGAGCAGACAGGTCAGAATTGAAGGATGGAAGTTAACAAGCAGTCCTCCTTGCCTTAAAACAGACAAAACACACACTCAAACCAATTGAATCTAGATAACTTTGCTCATATACTCTACCAGAGATAATTTAAATATTCCCAAAGCATCATAAAGATTCCAAATATCTACATTTTCATAACTTTTAAAATCAAGAAATGAGTTTATAATACATCTTCAAAGCAATAAACATTAAAATAAGCTTAAAACTACAGCTCAAGGAGTATCAGTAATAATACCAAGCAACTCATCTTCAAGTTCAAGACATTCACTTTTTTCTCCTTTAAAGTTTCATCTATACTTAAAATTTTTTCATATCACTTCACATAAAGAAAGTAATATTCGAAACAATAAACTGGAGTTAGAGTTCAATGTTTATGGAGCATTTTCTGCTTCACCAGCACTTTGCAAGAGGGTTGGTTACCTGCTCAACATATCAGCCATGATATCTAGTGCCTCTAGTTGAACAGACACATCTTCCTGCTTGGCAATGGCACTAGTGAGACGCCCTGTGATCTTCTTGCAAACATTGGCCGCTAGTGCAGAACCTGTAAGAACAACAAAATATCAGCACTGCTATAAGGATGAAGATGAAGCACAGTATTAAAACCAGGAATCATGCTTGCAGCTTTGGGAAACTACTCAGACTTAAAGAAATTTTCTGCCCACCAAAACAAGCATTAACAACCAGTTCCTTTTGCTAATGTAAAGCACGCTCTGCATTAGAGCTGCCACAATGGCCATGTGGAGACACACTAAGGAGGGCTACTTTTGTTTGCCATGGCTTCAAAAGTGCAGCTAACACAAAAGATACTGATTAAAAAAAAAAAAAAATCCTTTATGCATTCCATTACTGTTTGATATAAACACGACCGACTTATGGACTTTCAATAAAGCAGGTTAGTTTAGTTAGGTCACTTAAACTTGAAAGTCTCTTAAAGTTTCGCATTCCCAAAGCCTTTTTAAACACCTTTCCAATTTCATTTATACCTTGGCACTACAATACCTGAACAACACTTTCCAGTTACTGGAATATTTACTTCTTTTTTTAAATGAAGACATTACCTCTGTGAGAGGTAATAGTGATGAACAGCTAGTCAGTTAATAATACTACTTTTTTACTAAAAATGTAAATATTCCAATAACTCAATAGGCAACTGTTGGAAAAACAAGGTATGTTCCAAAACACTTATCAGAATCTGCGACAAGAAATCAGACGTTAAGGATAACACAAAAGTTATAATGAACTGAAAAGCATATTATCAAAAAAGCAAAGGATCTTTAGCTATTACTACAGTCTAAAATTACTAGATAATTATAAAATAGAGCTTTACAACAACATTCCTATACTACAAGTTTTATTTCTTTTTTCACATTAATGTGATGTTATACTAATAATAACAAAAAAGTTAAAGTAGTAAATCTGTAAGTAGCCACAAGTCACCAAAATGCTATTTTATTCATACATTTTTACTCTAACAGAAATAAATGTTAAATAAACGGAGTCCACTCAGTTAACCCTGCTCTTTGCATTTTAAAAATCAGCAATGAAAAGAGTTAAAACTAACACTTGGTACTTCAAGTACAAAGTGTCTTACCACTGGAAGCTGGGGGGAGTTCTCCAATCACAGTTTTAAGGCCAATGCTCGAAATATCACGCAGCTGCTCCTTATCTGAAAGCATGTTTGTACAGAGGGTATCTACAATGGTCTCCACTTGATATTCCTTCACTTTACTGACCAAAGGGCCAAGACTGTATAAACAGAACACAAAGGTATTAAAACTACAGTTTGAAATAAAATTCCTCATTTTATTTAAATATTGGCTTTGAATTCATTAATTAAAGATTACTTTTTGGTAGCATTACAAATTGGAACTTAATCTGAAAAATTACAACAGATTAGGCTGATATCTGTTCTCAGTAAGTCTACTGACAAAATATAACTGTTTTTAATCTCATAATAGAAGCTGGTTTTGCATGACTGTTCTGTCTCAAAGCCCAAGTGCCTCTTTCTTCTCACTTAATGCCAAGATGTAACACAGCTACCTGGACACAAAATCCTGTTTCCATCTTTAACCAACAGCATCTACTTAGCTCACCAACGAGCAGGTAACCATCTTAGCACAGTGCATTAAAAGAATACAAAATGATAAAATATGGAAGAAAGGCTGCCCTCTTTCACATTGACTACAAGTGCTCCTATATGCACAGACTAAGCAAATGTTTCCTCTTTTCCTCAGAATGGTGAGTTTTCAGTTTCTCTGGCCTTCCAAGGATTATGGTAATCTTGCATTCCCATGTAACCCCCTCCTATTTGTTCAAAATATCAAGGGTGCAGAATATCCTCACATTTTCCAGTTCATCGGTGCAGAATCCTCCTAGCCCCCTCACTAACTCCTAGCAACTCTCACTTGTTAATGCTCTGTTCCCAGAAGGAAGGCTTGCAAAAAGAGCAGCCCCTTATTTTGTCCCTATTCCCTCCCTTTCGGCACTGGTTGGTCTTCTACTTCATTCTTCATACACCAGGAAAAGTCACAAGACATAAGCCTTGATTTTACTGACCTCCTCAGTAGAGCACATGCATCATATTCAATTACAAACCAAATTCCATGCCATTATAGATAAAAAAAACTTCAGCTCGACTTGCACATCCCACACTTGGTTGATGGTGCTAAAACCATCAGTCACCACAATGACCAACATACATCTCACTGGCCTGAGGCCTACAGTTGCTCTTTATACTAGTATTGAAATGTTGAATATTTTATACTTTTTATTAGCATTGAATGTTCAGGCATCAGCCATGTTTTTGCTGTGTTATCTCCTATGGTATTTAATTACTAAACAATGCACAACTAAATCCATTAGGTAGGTAGCTAGAAAAAAAAAGTTTATTATTTCAGTTAAAAGGGACATTTTTCAATAAAAATAATCAAAACTAAAACAAAAAAGCAATTTTTCCACAAGACTAATACTGTCAACAGTTGGGCACAATCATCAAAGGTTTATCAGGAACTTTTTGAACCATGTTAATTTACTTACTTTCTCTCTGTACTTTTTAAAACTCCTCCCTTCAGATAAAGCATCTCAGATGGGAAAATAGTTTTGATTTAAAAAAAAAAAAAAAAGACTAATTCAGATCCTTCAAGTGTACTACTTCAAGCACAAACACATCAAATTCTGGAGAATGGGTACTGTGAGCCACACACCTATCCTAGAAATAAACAGTACCCTACACCTACAGTGACCACTCTGAAAGACACAGATTCCTCCTTTTAAAAACTTTTGCTCTCTGTATTTTAATAATGCCAGCTGTGCTCTCTCTTTTTAAATCTCTGGGGTGTCATCCATATCACTACCTAAGTGTGCTTACTAATGAGACTTATCAACATTACAGGTGAGATGGGGTATGAGGCTAAGTTTAATAAGCTCTACCAGGCTTCAGTTCTGCACTGATCACAGGCAGAAGGACCAGTTGAGGGCAGCCAAATAGGAGAAATAGCAGTGGTCTAAGGCAAGAAAAGGAGATGGCCATAGTGAGGATCATCTGCAGAAGAAGATAGAAATCATGAACTCAAAGTAGAGCCCGCTAGCACAATTAACAGAAACACAGAGGCATCCCCAGCAAGCTAGCACTTGTTTTTAACTCAGATTTCCACCTAATTACAGACACTGTGGATCCCATTCTGACTTGGTCTTGAGCAGGGGCCTTCCCCTGAGGATGTTCGCAGCCGCTCCTGGGGTCCCCTCTGAGGAAACTCCATCGTCCCATTCCCAGCAGCATCTCAGCTCTTCTCCTCTCGCGACACATGCATCAAGCCATACGCTTCACCACAAACTCAACTTGGACAAGAGTAAGAAAGCACAGCAGGTTTTTGAAAGATTCTGTATGAGTGCAAGGTTTGAGGAGCAGTAAAGTGCGAGGACTTCAAGCTAGGCCTTCATACAAAACCAATCTGGCTTAGCCAGCAAGATTGTGATATTATTTTAAAACAAATTAGCATAATTAACAATAAAACAACCTTCAAACTAGAAGCATTTGTCTACTTAACTCCTCTGCCAAGTGCAAATGCAGAAGCCTATCCAACAATAGACTATCTTTCTGTGTTCAGAAAAAAAAATACATAAAAGGTTGGAATATATTAATTTGCACTTCAGTTCTCACTGATTTGGAAGCAAACACCAACATATTAGGCTTTTAAAACAGTTGAGTCGCAAGTTATTTTGTTAGCAAAGGCAGAACATTTTTTCCACATTAGCCTTCCAAAGCATTCCACAAGAAGTAACCAAGATCAAAAGGATACTAGAAAAAAAGGTGAGACAAGCCCCAATAATAATGGGGCTGTTAGTTCTCAATACACAGTTCAACTCTGATTAACAAATATCAATATACTGTTCCAGCAAACTGAAGAAGTTAAACACACTATATCCAAATTGTATCAGACTGGAAAGGAAATACTTTGCCTCCAGATATAGTGATTATACCAGGAAAAAAATGTATTTGTTTTTATTTTATTCCATAAAATTCTCATGGTGATTCTCTATTAAGGGTGAACCTCAGATGAAAAAGCAGTGGGATTAAGTGCACTGTCCAAACAGGAAACCTCTATAGGCAAGCAGAAATTCTGACTGAGCTAGCAAGATACTAAGCTGCCCACAAAGACTATTATTCTGAAAGCAGACAGACCAAAATCCAAGTCAAGTTATGCTACTCAGGTGAAAACTTAAGTTTAAACTTAACTTTTTATTTACTTATTTATTACTATACAGTTATTACTGTGTTAGAAAAAACAACAAGACAGAACCATCACTCCAGAGTCCTTACAGTTTAAAGAAGAAAGTGACTTTCTGGACCATGTTTATAGGATGCGTTGAGAGAGAAGCATGCAGCATATAAATGACATGCAACTTCGTGTTTGTTTCACAGGAAACACTCTGCAGTTTAAATCTAATCCCCCAAGAGCACAGTCGGCTCCTGGGCTGGCTAATAAAACTGCAAGCAACACCCAGGTTCCCATTGAGCAGGAAAGGCTGGAGGCCACTACATTCAGCAGACAGGCCCCAACACTGGTGCAGCAGCTCAGTACTGTGCTCACCGAGAGCAGCAGCACAAGAAACTCTCCGGTTTTAGTGTCTTGCTGGTCTTCTGCAGAATGAAGATAACCCTCTCTGCTGCACTCTTTTACCAGCAGAAATCTCAAGACGTGCAGCTTAATTCTGAAGTGCTCTCAGCAAAGAAAGATTACTTTGTATTAAGTTTATTCCTTGCCACAGGCACCTTGCATTGTCTCCTTTTTTAAGGTCCAAGATGCTAAGTCATCTTTACTAAACGCACTTCTGAATGAGGACTACAGTCAACTCCACAGTGACTTTGTTCGTTTTGATTTTGTGGTTCCTGCTTCCAAACAAGGATAATACTTTCAGCTGTATATGGAAATAAATGGGAACAATCCTGTAGAGTTTAGAAATATCTGCAGCGTAAATCTAAAACCATGTGGTCCACACTTTTCCTCCAAACCTACTATAATGCACCTAAATGCTGCTATTTTTCTTCCAAGTCCAACAGTTGACAACAGCTAGAAATGCTTATCCTCTGGAAAAGTTCAGGAGAAGCAAAAGACAGCAAGCCAGAGCACAAACAGGAGAAGGACATAGGCAAAGGAGATTTATCTATCACCTTAAAAAAAGGCCTTTGCATTCAGCCACAAGGCTTAGCTTACAGTATTTGGTACCAACTGCCTGACAGCAGGCAAAGTTGCGAATTTCTCTAAGTTTCTAAACTTGGAATGCATTACCCCCAGAACTCTAAACAGTTTTTATGCTTGAGGCACAGTAATTAGATGAATATGCAGGAATATGAAAGGCCCAAGATAACCACACCTACCACTTTCCATGCCTTTCTTATAAACCATGATCTGCTCTGTTTCCTCCTCTCCTTACCCACCAAAGTACCCTAAACCCCGCTCAAAACAAAGGCACTTTGGGAACTCTATAGAAAAACAAAGCAGCAAAAGCAAACCATATTTATCAAGTTTTGCAATATCATAAACAACTAATTGATTTTTTTAATGCACAAAGCTTCAAATTAATTTTAAGCTCACACTAATTTGAAATAATGCTGATATTACAGTACTGTAATCATCCAAACTCCTCGAATTGGCGGTTGCAATTTATTACTTACTTTGCAATCTCTTAAACATAGTCATGTAAGAACAAACTTTGGTACACTATCTCTAGAAGACAGAGATAGGGAGAACTGCTAAGCAACATACTGATCAGTCTGTGAAGAAAGGCAGAGAAAAAGTCCTTCAAGTGGACAGAAGCAAACATGTGATGGAAGGCTTCATGCTTGTTCAGCAGGAACATACACACATATGGATGACAGAAATGAACAGCTCTAACGAAGCTCCCCTTACTGAAGGTGGCCAAATACCAGGTCCTGAACTGACATTGCCTTTTTAATTTAGGAAAGGGGCACTGTATCAGAATCTAAAACAAGTCAGCCTGCACAGCTACTCATCCTCCTAAAGGGAAGGAGGTAAATGAAAAGTAGGAACCCTCAGCTCAGAGCACCACAGTAATAATCTTGTCCTGTTGCAATCACGTTGAATTAGTACTGCAACTTATTTAAATATTAGGGGGAAAGTCATTGACATCAGTAAGGAATATTTACCCACACAGCTAAATTTCTAATGAGTTTGTACAAGACCATTTCCCAAGTTAAAGATTATTACCCACAATTATCGCCCAGATGAGGTAAGATTTCAGATACCTCAAGCCATCCCTCACTGCTCAAGTTAAAATGCTACTCAATACATCAGCTACTCAAAAAGCTCACAAGTTTCTCCACAACCTGGCTGTACCCAAACATTCCTCTCCATGTTTTATTGCTGCATTACTAGCTTCTCTTCAAATACACCCCACTGTTATTCAGTGGCCTTCACAGCCCTGTTGTGCCTTTTGCTTTCAGCACACAGTAAACTTGTTTCACAAGCGACAGAAGCACAAACAAGTAACTGGGAACAGAAACATCCACAATCCAAGGGTACAATAGTCCATAGCAGGCCAGAGAAGAAATCCTGGGTGTGTTCTAGCCAACAGACTGAGGTCTAGGGAAGCAGCAGGGCATAAGCTACAGAAGCTACCACATGCTCATAACGCTGCACACTCTGGTACAAGTGTCAGGGAACTGAAACAAGCCTGCATGCAGTTAAAGAAGAGCATTCATACGAAATCGAGTAAAAATATCTCTTTAGAAGTAGGACAGGCCTTCAGTGTAGCAGTCCTGAAAGTTAGCAAACTCACTTGCTGTGAATCAGAAGCAATCTGGTTTGGTAAGCTGCCAGCTTGCAGTGTCATCACTCTTTTCACTGCTACAGAGATTGAGTCCTTAACTTGTGCAGTCTGGAAAAGCTTGTGCAGCTCTAAGAAAACGAATGTTCCACACTCAGAAGATCTGCAGCTGACACCCATCTCATCCTACAACAATGGCTTTGACAGGCTAGACCTCCACTAAAAAAATAAATTAAGTTCCATACTTAAAAGCATCTGAAATGCAAATATGGATTTGTTTTAAAACTGAGGTATTGAACAACTAACATATTATTTTGATTAAAATATGTGTTTATTTTTCAAATGAAAGTTACCTAACTGAAATAACTACAGCAAAGGCTGGTCAATTAAACTCAAATACAGAAATTCTGGATTTTGCTGAGATTTTTAAAGACGAAATTTTACTGAAATGACAAAAGTCATGCAGATATCCAAAAATATATTCTGGAAGTCTTAAACTAGATTCCTATTCTACTCATTAAATTTAGTAGTTCAAGTTGATAAATCAATTGTGGGAAAGGAAAAACTACCTCAAGTTTTTTTGGTCTACTGAATTTTACAACCAGTAAAACCTTGCAGACCTCATTATTATTCTTAGATTGTGACCAGGGCATATCAAAAGAAAGAAATATAAGTATTTATTGATTATATTTGAAGTCAGTTTTAGATACTGTTTCAACTGCTCTTTGATCTTTACCTTAGTTAATTATCTTTATTAATAATTTGTGTGAAGTTTCTCTTAAAATCAAAAACACAGTCAACTTTCTGTGAAAATAAAGAGCAACAGTAACACCCTGTTAAATTTAAGTTACACACATTTGAAAATAAAGGCATGCATATGATCACCTCCTTACTGGCAAGGACATGAACTCATCTTTTAACTAAATAAACCAATTAAAATATGCTCATTTCAGGCTATCAGACAAGCACATTTACCTCAAGGGAAAAGTTAAAACGTACAAATGGAAAAAATATATAGTTGACTCAAAACTCCAACACAGTGTGGTGTGCATCAGCGTGTTACCAGAGCACTCAAAACACTGCTGAAAGCTGCTGAACTGGCTCAGCCACACATCATCCTGTTCACGTTAATGACTCATCACAGCAATAAGCAGCTTCTCTGAACTGAACTACTGCCCAGCAAAGTCACGCTGGCAAACACAGATAAACTACAGAATTGCAAGCAAGGAATCACTGAAAACAGTTAATTCAATTCCACATTAGAGTTGCTATTCTGATGGGTTTCTGTAAGTGTTTCACAGCGCAAAATCATACAGATTCCTAGATACAGATCTGAAGGGCAGAGTATCACAGCACAGGTAACCATCCAGACTGACAGGCAGTTCACACAAGCTACAGTGATGAACATATAAAAATATTAACGAGCAATTTTGGCCAACAGAGTACACCCTCCACAAAACACGACCATCAGCGAAGCACTATCCATTCAACAGGCACATTGCGACAACGATAACGCTTGTCTGTCCTCCTCAGCAGACCTGCAGCAGAGCGACTACAAGCACTACAAGGCATGCAGGGTATCACGCCAGGCTGGAAGGAGAGTCTTAAACTACAGGTGCTAAAAGAACAACTCACAGCATTTTCCAAATTTGTCTGTAAAACTGCCTATGACTGTCAGGCAGAGCAAACAAAAATACTCAACTTCTCCAGATAAAATGTAAACAACAAGAATACATTTAAAATTTCACATGATCTTCAAAACAGACAAGGTGCAGTTATTGAGTTTTTTTTGCATCAACTGCTGGCAACATCAAAAATTGGATGAATATAATAATTTCTCTTTTGCAGGTTCAAAGCTTGGACCAAGCATGTTCTCCAATCTCAATAAAACAGTTAATTATTTTTCATTTTTATTTCTGAACAGAATAGCACAACCATCTTGCAATGAGGTGCCAGAATATCCACTAACTCCCAAGGTGACTTCCGTTAACCACGAAAGAACACATTAATTCCTATCCCAAAGTTGTATAACACAACCAAGGGGTTCAAGAGATGTACTAGCAAAAAACACATTCCTCAGCATTCTAGCAATCAGATCACTTCCTACCTGAGTAAAGGGTAGGACAAAACTAGAGACAATGCTTACTTGTTACACCTAAGATTCAACATTGTCTTTAGGTTGGAATAGATTCTGAAAGCTAAAAAAGAAAACAAAAGTCCCTAAAGCAGTTCGTTTCAAAAATCAGATAATTAAAGTGCAGAAAAAAGAGGGCAAAAAGAGGGAAAATGCAGCACTGCAGCAGCAACGGCTCGCCTGGCTTAAGACTGCCATGGAACAATACGCTGAACGGAACAATATGCCTCAAGAAAAGAAGATCATCATAGGGCATTTTATGGCTGCCAAGGTGTATCTGCAAGTGACAAGGATTCCAATCAGTTTGAAATGTCCAAGAATGTATGCGTTCTACATGAATGTTCAAGACTTACTTGAAAACTTTGCCAGTGTGTTTCTTGTCCCCTTAGGGAGTGTTTAATGTTTTCCATTAACATTACCTGAATTTTTCTGAAGCTATTCCAAACTTAACATTGACTCTGTCATTTTAATTAAATCTCATCTCTTCCTCTGCAGTCTCTTTGAAGTAACATTTATTAAAACAGTAAGGTTGAAATTCTAACCTGAATGTTAAAGATTTTTTTTTTTTTATATCCTGCGCCCATATGCATTTCAGGACACTGCTTAATCTGATCTTCCGGTTATATTAAAGACAAGTACTGCACATACGTTGCAACATAACTTTTCCACAAAATTTTACTTTACCAAAAGACAATTCTAGGCCTGACCCAAGTTTCATAATGTTTTTTATGCAAGTGTCTCATCTAATTTGGCAAAGTCAGTCATTTCAAAGGTCTATAACTTGATGTGTACCACACTGAAATTTCTAAAGTTTGAATGCAAAAGATGGCACTTTGCAACACCCATTTAAAAATAAATAAAATAGCACTGTTACAAATCTGATGAGAGTAGTGATGAAGTACTGATAAATATACTGCTAGACTACTATTGAACACTCAACTTTAGTTGCAAACATCCTATTTCCACACCAGTAACAGTTTCTCTGGACCCGGCTTTCATTACCCTCACTTAAAACAGTTCAGAAGCTGTATATAGTACTCAGAGGCTTCAGTTTTGTGCTTTTTCAAACTGATACAGCAAATCTTAAAGAATACCAAGCTGAAACAAAGTCACTAAGTCAATATGAACCCCTTTTTTAAAGCTGTCCCAAGCTCTTTTGTGGCAAATATACTTCAATCTATGCCTTGAGAGATACAAGAGTCAGACAGACAGTGTGTTAAAAAAGCTGAGCTACGGAACAAGAAGCATTCTCAGGAGCCAAGTAAAAAAAGTTATATTTTAAAAGGTATGTCAAAACAAACACAACTCTTCTCCAAAATGATAGAATACAGCCAAAAAGGCCACGAGATTCATAAACTTTAATAAAAGAGAGGGGATTAAAACAGTAGAAGCTTCTGAAAGTCAAGTAACTGCATCCTTAGCACATAAAACATTTACAGTTAAAGGGTGTAAAAAAAATCTCAAATACTACTTTGAGGAAGAGGTAAGTTCCAAATTTCATAAAAATGCATATTTTCAAGTTATTAACTCTGATTGAAGACTACTCACAGTACAATTCCTCACCTACATTTCATCTACCTTCTTGTGGTCACACATCAATATGGCAACTACCATTAAACTATAATCTTATTTAAAAAAATCTACTTAGTATTTGAGAATTATCACCAGGGAACAAGCATGCTGTTCATAGATACACCTTCACAAAGTTTTGTATATACTATTGGTCATCTGAAAGTCCCAAATGTTCATCCACAATGTAAACAAAAGTTCCATAAGAAGAGACTAGAATAAACATAAGTAACTGATATTAAACCTCCTTTGGGAACATCAATGCCATATGTATTTTGCATAGCCATGTTCCTTCACAGTTTTCAACACAGCTTTTTTTTTTTTTTTCCATCTTTAAAGACGTGCTTGTAACATGGAAAAAGAACACATACCACTTGACGGCTAAGTTTTGTACTTCGCCATTTTTATCTTCTAGCAATTTCAGAATCATCTTCACCACCTTCCTTTCGCTGTCATCATCCAACTTGATAGAATCTTTCTGCAGTTCTGTCATCAAATCATTAGTAGCCATGAACCTGACAAAAGATAGTCAGATAATTATTACTAAAAGTATGTGGGTTATTCATCGTGTTCTACAATTCAAGATTGCTCATTTTCACTAATTCTCATCAAGTAAATGATATTTTGTTACCTGCTTTGTGAAGCAACTGCCACTGAATTTAATTTTACAGTAAACAGGGAGAAGAAAAGCATTTAATAGTTTTAGTTAGGCCATTGTAATTCCTTCAGGATGAATGCTGCATTTTGATGCCACTGCTTCATTGTGTTAGAGCAAAGTTTCAAATTATTTACTCAAAGAAAAAAAATTTAAAAATTTGAAGGAGTCCTTTCATTAGCTACAATACTTTGTAGGAAACAGATTTGTGGGCAGGTTTTTGTGAGGGGAGACAGGGCAAACAAATGTAAAACCAGCAGAAGTCTTCCCTGAGTTTGTTTAAAAGTGACTTTTAACCAAGAAATTTTTCTTTGACAAACTTTCTTTCACAAACCTGCAAGACAAATATTAATAGAGGGGAAAACAAAAGTGAAGCTATGTTTCTGTTTTTCACGTTTTCTTCCCCTATGCATGCCAGTTTGCTTATAGTTCAGACAACAGTTAACCATGCTTATCCAGCTCTCAGTCCAGGAGTGCCACACTAAAAATCATGATTAATTCTTGAGAGATCAAGAGAACAAAATCAGCTTTTCTATTGATTAATTTAATATTAAATGCCACTGTCACATTTACCAATCCAAATTCAAAATCCAAAAGCAGAGAGAAACAGCTTTCCAAAAACATTTTTATGTCTTTCATTTCTTCTTTCCATCTGTTGCCATTCTGTTCTCTCTCTCCTAAATGTCCTTTCTTCTCAGGAAAAGTAATACGGATGTATTACTCAATTACGGATCCCATGGGCTTCACTATCAGTCCTACTCCCATTCAGTCACAAAAATGCTCTGTAATTAAACAGTTGTGGTTGACACTAGGACTTCAGACACCTCAGCCTCAAGCAGACCACTTAAGCTCAGGTCATGCTAGGAAGGTTATCTCTACAGGCTGACACGCTAGATAGTCCTTACTGAAAATGAAAGCCAAGGCTCTGCACAACCTGAGTATCATCGCAAACAGCAGACACCTTCATGCACCTAACGGGCCCCAACTTGTGCTGTCTTTTAATGCTCTAATTCCAGTCTAACAGTCTTGAGGTGTTTCCAGCCAAGATAAGTTAAGGCCTCCCTCATTTCTATTCATTCCAACAACCCCACTGAAGCAAGTCTATAATCTGACAGCAACCAGATGTGTGCATAAACAGATGATGAATGCAAATGGCATCAACTTTAAACACAGCAAGGAGAAAAAGCTACTTAATAAGTAAAGGTAAATGCACAGATGGGCATGAAGACACTCTCAAAGCATATGGTATTAGCACATCTAAAAATTCCCCTGTGTTACAGCTTTCTTTACCTCCTCTTATTAAATCTGCTTAATATCCTCCCCTTACTTCCTCAGTCAACAGCTCCCGTTTCCAAGCGTTTCAGTCCACAGATCACCTGGTTGTGGCAATTCCCTAAGCTAAGCAGGGCTGGCACATCCTCACCCTTCAGCTCCCGCATTCAACCGTGGCTGCCTCCTCCCGGCAGACTACTCCGAGAAACAGGAAAACAGACAAGAGCTGGAACTCAGAACCATGGTTTTGACAAGCCTGGATGCAGTCTGTCATCACAGCTGCTTCCTCCTTGAACATGCTCATCCTTACGTGTTATAAAGCACCAGCATATTGGTGGTGCACATCAGGAGCTCTGAACCCCTGCACTTAAAAGCAGAAATTCTCCTTCCCCAGCAAAGAGCATGCTCAACATGACACTGCAGCCGCGACACAAAAAAAAAAAAAAAAAAAACAAAAAAAAGAGAACAAAAAAACAAAACAACTCCAAACACCCACACACACCAAAAAAAACCCTACTTTCCTCACAGCCACAGCATAAATTGCCATCTCACATTACTGCTCATTTTAGAGCCATAGGCCGAGCTTCCGGGCAGCACCACAAACATCAGGCAATTCAGCTCATCCAAAAAAAATGGAAGACCAATTTTTACAGTAAAATACTTACTTGAACTGTACCTTGTAGTCACCTCCCTGACATCAGGAAGTTCACTACACTACCCCTCCTTAGATACATGCAGTCTATGAATAAAAGCACTTATAATTACCACTGCTGAGAAGAACTACTTTATTATGCTGATATGCAATACACGTAAAGTTCTCATAAAAATTGTTTATAAAGGTCTATCATCATTCACATGTTTACGGTTTGTAAATTCAGTTTTTAAACTACACTTAAAAAAAAAAAAGTTTTAAATATTTGAATTCCAAAGCTGTTCAAAGCTCCTAGAACTGACAATCTGTAAAGTGTGTTCTCCTAATGCAATTACAAAACAAGTTTTAACTATGTATAGCTGGGGAAAAAAGTGCTTGCTACATCAGCTTCATTGGGCAGGTGTGATCTACTACTCTTAGGCAAAGTTTTAAGTTCATTAAAATTTGTATTTTGACTTGATTAGAGTCTTTTGTAAGTCTTCTTCCCCATGAACACAAAATGCAAAACTTGCCTAATCACACAAACTGTTAAAACTAAAAATAAATAAATAAAAAAAAAACTTTCAATGACTTTTCTAATTAAAAAAATAGTTTGCAGTCATTTGTAACACAGTCTGAAAGGCTCAGGTAATACCGCACTGTGTCTTTTTTTTTTTTAATCACTTCTACTTCTAAAGTCCCTAGTCTAAATTTTCCAGGCAAAATCATGCTACTACTATCAGAAAGAGACTTAGTATTAAGAAAAAAATATCCATTTATTGCATCTGTGTTCAGTGCTACCACAGATCACAGATTTCTGAAAAGCAAACAAGATATTTTTATATCTGCTGACTGATTTTTTAAAAATATATTAAAATCTAAAAAGTGATTTTCAAGAGTTTTTCAGAGATAAATATAGTCTTTATAGACAAACTAAGGGCTATAGTGCTGCAGCAACACAACAAAACCCAGGAGCATTTTACGCCTTCTCCCAGGTTAGTGATGATTTCCCCAACTTTGACAGATGGGGCCCACAAATGAGAATATCCAGATGCACACACCAGGAACGCACAACATAACTCAATTATTTTGAACTTAATGCATTAAGAAGCTTTTTTCTTCTTCTTCTTCTTTCCCCAGGACTCTTGTGCAAGTGGACGGTGGCTGTTTACTAGCGGATCGCTAGACCGTTTCCATTTTCTCGCATTCGGCCGTTGCACTTTATCTTCCCCTAGTTTACTGAGTAAAGTGCTCTGGGGAGGCGCAGCGCCCTGCTGCCAACCCTGAACTTCAGCGGGGACGGGGGATAACACGAAGCCCCACGGGGAGGGCAGGCCCCGGCCGGCCCGGGCTGCCCCGGCGCGCGGGCCCTTCCCGCTGGACGCGGCCGGGCGGCTCCGGCCTCCCCGCCTCTT
>JAWLRI010000039.1:1739912-1780140 GCA_034781795.1 Crypturellus tataupa
CCCGGAGCCGCGGGCTGCGCCGGGGCTGTGGGGGCTGGACCTCCCTCCGCGGCTGCGCGGTGCCCCCAGCGCGGCGGCGGGAGGGACCGTCCCGTGTGGATAAATACTCGTTCCCCTCTGTTACGGTTGCAGAAAGCAGCACAAAAAGGTTATCCAAGTGCCAGCAGGGAACTTGGAAGCCAACAGACAAGTTTGGAGAACTCTTGGTTTTACTTTTTTATTACTATTACTCCCCTGTTCGCATGGCTTTAAAGCCGGGCTTATGCGTGAGGAAAGCGTGGCCGCAGCATCGCCCCGTTGACGGTGTCGAAGGCGAAGGCCGTCTGTGCGGAAGCGGGGCCGATGCCCCCGGCCTGCTGCCTTGGCTCAGGCCGTGCGCGTCGGGGCGGTGTTTGCAACCGGCTCCGTGCGTGTGGACGGAAGCTGAAGCTGCGGTGCCGGTAACGTGTGATGCCGTGTGAAATAAAGGCTCTTTGTTTGTTTGTTCATTTTGTCTGTCTTACCATTGTCCGTGTCCATCTCATTACTTTTCAGGGCCTAACCTTCCATCTGCGTGTTCCTGGATATGAAGAACGGCAGTAAATATTTCCATATCACAACAGCCTACCAGGCTACAACCCACTTAACGTACACATAAAAAGAAAACGAGCATTTGAGATAGTCCTAATCCTCTCAGTTCCGTGCATATGCAGAAAAAACACCTAAAGAAATGTCTCGAGTCCCTTTTTAATACTAAAAAAAGTTTTGAGCCAAAAAGAACATGCTCTGGATCAAGCATGTATTAGATGCAGCTTTTGTAGACAGCCTTTTGCACAGGAGGAAAGCCTATGCTGTTTACTCAGACCGTGAATAGAAATCATGTAGGTCCCCTGCACATCTGTCGCTCACTCAGAACATACAAGCAACTCTTTTGGAAGCCACATGTGCTGCCTTGCTTGTTTCTCTTCATCACCTTTTCCTGGTTATTCGTGTTGGGGTTTCAGGCTGTCATATTTGTCTCTCTGTTCCTTAAAAGTTTTTCCAGGACAGGAGAAAGACAGAAATCCATCCAGAGTGTAATGGTCATATCTGCTCGTAGGAAGCCTTAGACTGGAATGTGTACGTACACGTATGTATATGTAGATCATATGAAAAGCAGGAGCTTTGTCTTTTCCTCTGCGTGCCAGGTGTAAACTTAACCGATAGTCTCTAGCACTTCCAGGATGCTGTACAATCTTGAGCACTTTTTGCGTGATTTTAGCATCCTTTAACAACATCTTTCCCGTGCTGTTTTTTGTAACTCGGCAGCTACCAGTTTAGTCGCTCTTTAAACCTGGTTTCATGTTGCTAGCAGGAACATAGGCTGCCATGGAGGCGGCCGTAGTATTTTCTGTTCAAGTAGACGTGTTCCAGCTGGGAGTCGGCTCCAGGAGGTGCGGTGCTCCCCGGGAAGTTAGGCTGATTGGGAGGAGATCTTTTCCAACTGATGGCAAGCTCCGCAGATGGAGCGGTGCTCCTCATCTGTTCCCTGTAGACACACATTAGAGGCTCTTGGTTTGTTCATTCACAAAGATAGCGGAAAGCGTAATTAAATCCTGGAACCTGAAAGGATTCATTTGGCTTTACACTTGCAAATATATTCCGTGAGGGAGAGTAACAGAGTTAGTTTAAGGCCGCCGTGTTTGACCCCTCGGCAGTTTGTGGTCTGCTTCACACGGGACTTCTGAGCCCAGCGACGAGGAGAGGAGGCCAGAAATGCGCTGCGTGTTCACAGAGGAGCACGTAAAGAGCCCTGCTGCACGGCTCTACCACGCTTAAAGGGAATCCTCCGCGTGACACATTCAAAGCTGGTTATCAGTTTTTACAGCTGCTTTGGGGGAAATAAAAGGAAAACTGCTGTTCAAATGCAGCTCACTGCTGTAAGCAGATATTTTGAGCCAGAGATCCTTACCGTCTTGGTTTATCACTTAGGCAGGTGACTGACTTTGTAGCTCTGAATTTGGATCTTGAAAAAGGTGCTCAGAACTCAAGTCTCTAAAAGTTCTTGGCTAATTATAGCAACAAACCACTGATGGTGTCAAAGAAGTGATCTAGATTTAAATATGAAAGAAACATAAAAAGGAATAGTGCGGCATCTTTAAATTAATGCAAACAAAGTCAAGGAGCGAAATAACCTGCAGTAGAACTGTTTTATATGTGTGTTTTAAAGAGGCTAGGTTAATACAATATTACATTAAATAAAATGCTATCACCCAAAAATGGTGTTGGGCTAGCTATAGAAAAATAAAAGCCCTTGAATTTCTTGATTTGTTTAGACATTTTTATTTCCCTGTTTGACATTTTCTTTATTTTTAAAGTTAGATAGCATTCCATAGCAAGTAATAACAATCTCCATACTAGGCCATTTATTTGAAATAAAATAAATCCTCAACTGCCTTTGACTCTATAAGCCCAAATGCTTGTTTTTTCTTTTTACTGAAAGCTAAAAAAAAATGAAAACATGTGAAAGTTAAGTGAGAATCCTAAAACATCTTTCCAAATTCACTTTAAAACATGAGTGTTATTGTGTTTCTTTTTGCTTAAGACTCCTTCATTTCAGGGCAAGAGAACATACCAACTATCTCATTTATGAGTAATTTCTAAAAAATTGCAGAGAAGTAATACATACAGCTATAAATTAAGTGGCTCGTCCTTCCTAACCCAGATAAATCCTTTGTAAAGCAAAGAGTTCTGTGTATAATCATTCCATAGGCTTTAAAAAGAGGATTGGGAGAACAGTACTGAAAATAATAAATCCATCTGATTCAATAATGGACTGAAGCAGCTGTCAAATAGGCTGAAATTGCCTCACTAAAAGAACAGAGCTCTGGCAGCATCCTCAACATCAGGTTAAGTTTCAGGAAACATGATATCTTGAAGAAAAAAAAAAATAACAGTTTTCTGATTATAAGCAAAAAATCCACCAAATACAAAGATGCTTACGAGAAATCTATGTTCTGTTGCTACATGCCACATAACTAATTTTGCAGTATTCATGGTCTTTTTCTTTTTTGTTTTTCAAACGTATACCATCCCCCTCAAAATCAAAATGAATCCTTCACATAAAATCCGTTCTGAAATATAAGACAAAAGTCTACTTTCCAAGATTTTTTTTTTATTTCCATGTCAAATTAATTCAGTTTACAAAATATATTTTTTTTCCCTCTTCATTACTACTACTTCTGAAAATCAGGCCAGCGTGTTTTCCCTTTTCATTCGACCACTTGCGCTTTCGTTCCTTATCGCACCTCTAAATTTGCAGTTTCTCCAGGGCAGAGGATGTTTCCCTTCAGGTGAGCCCACATCAACTTTCTTCACCCAAGAGCCTCAGCTGCTCTCGTGCTAGAGACACTTGCCTCAAGTAAGCTTAGTTCTTCAGGCACCAAACAAGACTGTGTTTCAGAAGCAGTGCAAGCACAAACTTTTGAAGTGTTTGGACTGTTCAGAACCACGGATGGCTTGGGATGTAATTTGTTCTGGATCCCACAAGTCAGCAGAGCATTGACCAGACTGATAATTTAGAAATTGCTGTATTTGTACATCAGCTAATTACAATATAAGCCAATGTTTTTCAAGGCTGATGTAAGAGCTAATCTGTTTAATTTTATAGCATTGCAGCGTGTTGGTGTCATTGCGTTGATGCTTGCTTAGCACTGCTTCATTTCAGGACAATAGAGCACCCTACCTGTCTCATACAGGAGGCCATCAGTAACAGTCGGTGAAGATGACAACATAGAAACTAATTATTCCCTCACGAATCAAGGTGAATATAGAGGGCTAAAGCGTAATGCTGTGATCTGTGGTACACAGCGTAACCTTTGCAGAGTCTGGCTTCTCAGAGCAGAATTGACTCATCCAGAGGATCGTCTAAGGTAAAGTGACTCAGTGACACGCTGCTCTCGGAGCAGATGATGCCGGTTGCCAGCCTGCATCACTCACACGCTGCGCGTTGTCCACTGCCTGTCAGGATGCGGCTCTGTTGGCTGCCATGAACTGACTCGTGTTTGGGGCTTTTTCATGCTTTCTGCATGTTTCACTGAAGTTCTCTGTTAGTTTTCAATTCACATGCTAGAGCTGGAAAGCTTCTTACTATATCATATACTATTTTCTTTTAATTTGCTCTCTGAGAAATGAACTCTGATTAACAGCAACAAGTCATTACATACTCTCATCCCAATTCTCATACCAGAAAAATCTAAAAACATCCTCTGATTTCCATATGTACTCTGCAGATAAAACTTCTCCAAGAGTTTCCGTAAACAGTTGACATCAGTTCTTAGACCTGACATGTAGTGTCTGTACGGTTTGGGTGCCAGTGAACAGAAACACACATTTGCCAGTCTTCACTAGATGCCCTTCTGAGACTAAGAACCTTTACTTCTGATCAACTCAAAGTTTCTTTGGTTTCCTTACCTAACTGAGGAAGTATGTATAATGTATAGGAAATGGTTGCTATCCACACAACCCCGTCAGAGCAGTACCGAGTTCAGTGCTGATAAGAAGTTATCTCTGTAGTTTCCTTCTCTTACTTATTTTTGCAAAGAACACAATGGCACAGCACTGCAACACACTGAAAAGTTGCTGCCAGACTCCTTTTGCCATTTCCACTCACTAAACTGCCACTTCTTCCTTCAAAATCTTCAATCACAGGACGCTTTGAATTTAACCCTTGCAAGGCTGACTGTTAAAATCTAACCCCCAGAGCATATTAATCTGTTAACGTGTGAGAAAGCTGCCTAATGCCTTGTCCTTGTTAGGGTTTTGTGCAGAGCTGGGTAACTCAGCCTAGCTCCTCCGAGTCGAGAACAAGTTTCTGTTGTTGTTGCTGTTGTTCTGGAGGTGACGCTGCTGCAGGGACGGAGCCTCCAGAGTCTTTAATTTTCTGCCTGGCCTGAGTATAGTCTGTGGTACCGCGCGAGACACAGCGGTCCCTTTGGCTGCACGCGCAAGGGCTCTGTGGAGCTCAGCTTCCACCTGCACAGAAATAAGAGTTACTTTAAAATGTGAATATTCTGACCACAGCCTAGTGAACCTTGGGGCCTGGCTTACTTCAAAATTATTTTACCTTTTGATATAATTAAGTTACCATGTGGTTGATTGTTAAAATTAATTAACACAAAACATAGATGTGAAAGTCTTTGAAATGCATTTTAAATGCATTTAAATGCATCTTTTAAATGCATTTTAAAAGACTTTCTTATCACTCTAGCATTAACAGCCATACATTATCATGGCAGGATATAATCTAAGGCTAGCTAATACTGGCCTGTGTCTGTTTGAACTTGCCAGAACCACTGTTCGAATTCTTAAAACTTCTAGGTATACACAATTTCTGTCCTATTCATAAGGAATATGCATAAGATTGAATAGGACTGTCAAGTATCGGTGACTCATTTGTCAATTTATGTATATGAATGGCAAACACAAAGCGCTATCAAAGGAAGCAAGAATGCTAGCCAAAAATCTTATGTATCTCACATGTACTATTCAAGCCGGAAAAGGCTCTTAAAGAAAACATCTGCAATTAGTATAATACTTCTGAAATAATTATGTACCAGTTAGAAAGACATATATCAAAAAGAAGATGTTAAAATTTCAAAACAGTGTTAGAAATGCCTCCTGTTGTTTCATTATCTTTCTGGGAGTTAATGATGCCAATATTTCTCACTGAGAGAATGCATTCTTTAATAATTTCTATCAAAAAAATCAACTCATGCTACTATAGAGAGAAATGTCATATAGAGGAATACAGATATACAGAATACAGATAACAGATACAGAGGAATGTAATTTTAAAAAAAATAAACAAACAAAAGATCATCTCAAAAAACTTTTCAGTCTTTTCATATATTGAAATGTTGAGCTGTTATTTATGTCGGAAGCAGCATCTCCTGCCTGTCACACACAGTCAAGACAGCCTATTTGATATTTAATTTTTTACCACTGCTGTGGTAGTGCCAGTTTAAGGGCATAATTCTATCTCTGTGTTCAGCTAGAATGATACAAGATCAGGACTTTATTCTGTTATCATGCAGTAATACCAAAATTAGATGTTTCTGTAAGATTTTTATGTTACCAACCAGTTCTTCAGAGAATCTGAAACTAATATATTGTAAAAGCAATGTCATTTGGAAGGATGAGATACAGAGAGACAATTGTCTGCTCGCATATCAGAAGATAAAGATGATTTTGTCTTGCAGTGATTTGTAAGAATGTCCTCCAATTCTATTCTTACGTTTCTGGAGGCAGCGCTTGCTTTGGCAGTGGAAGGAAATAAGCTTGTTCCTTCCTTGCCTTGCACCTGATATCGTCATTTCTGGCAGTGCAGCCTCGGTGTGAGAGGGCTGCTCGGGCTGCTCCTTTGCTTTTTTGATGTGCGTGTGTTTGATGTGAGTAACGGCGCTGTGTGCAGCCAGGATGGACGTGGAGGGAGGGCTGCCGTGGTTTTGCAGTCCCTGCTCACTCGCTCCGTTGCAAACACGGGATGCAAAGGCAGAACCCCTGGGAAAGGCAGAGTCAGTGTCCCCTGCGCTCTCCATCTACGCCTGGCCTGCTAAGAAGCAAAGACCCGGATCCAGAGCACCTACAGCAAGCTGCTGCCCTCACTCGCATTGCACGGGGTTAAAATCTGTTGTCTTTCTGAGATACTGGCTGCTTGTGGTTGCATGTTTGCTGCTGTGAATCAGCCACAGGTGCTCACTGCTCTCAGGGCCTTTCCTCATGTTGCCCCCTTTCCTTATCTCTTTCCCTCTACCTATTTTACCCGGTGTTCACAATGTCATCCGGGGAATCCAGCAAGGGCCAAGAAGCAACGTGAGAACTGCAATATGTTAAATTTACACGGCATCAGCAGCTGAGGCTGAGGGAGAGCTTTGCTTATCCCTTAGCAGAGAGTCTCAGGCGTCTAGCTGAGGAGCTGTGATACCATCTTGGAGAAGTAATTGCTGTGTACTTCAAGGTCAACTTGTAAATATATCTACTTTACTGCAATGGAAATGTCCAATTTTAGTAAAAGTTCAAGATGAGGACATTGCTAGAAGAGCAGGAATACCTATAGGAGTTTTTTTTTTTTTTTTTTTTTCCCTGTTCAGGACTGTTTGTCCACAAACTGAAGCAAAGAGTCTGTGTTCCAAGAAGCCGACCGCAGCTCCAAAACGCCATTTCTCCGGGATGACTCACCTAGCAGCGCGGTGGTGCAGCACCTGCAGGGCAAGTCAAGGGGATTTCAGCCCTGTGGGAGAGTGGCGAATTGTGTAATGTGGTTGGGATTTGTGAGCCGACTTCTTTTATTCAAGGCTGGCTTAAATGCAGCAAAGCACTTAAGTACATTGCTTAATTTTAAACCAATCAGATTATTCATCTGGCCTCAAGTTAAGCATATGCTTACATACTTTGCTGGAGCAAAGTATTGTTGTATAATGCAGGTATATCAAGCAGAGAGAAAATTTGTGTCGATGTTCGCTGTATGAGACCTGTTGCTCAGTAATCTTTGCTTAATTACTGGGTTTATTTTACACACATCAGAATTCAGGGATTTTTTTTCCCAATTTTCTTGGTGAGGGCCCAATTCTGCAAAGTTCTGAGTCCAGGTTACCACTAAACAATTTCAAAGGCATCTATAGCATCAGGCAGGGTACAGCCCTACCTGACACATTTGAAAACGCACTTGAGCCTAGGATGGGAAATACATTTTCAAAGCAGCAAGGGCTGATTGAATGCTGCATTACCTCCACTTGATTCTCTTTTATTAGCAACCTTCTGGATATCCAGGTAGATAATTCAGAGCAAATTTGCTCCTTTGAAAGATTAGAAACTGAAGTGAAAATCCATTTTTGCATCAATTCCTATCACTGACCAAAGGAGCAAATATTATGCTGAACCGTGTTCTAATTTGTGGAGGGATAGAAATGACACTCCAAATATTTATCTTTCAAGATGAATCATTGGGTCATAGGTGACCTAGTTCAGAAGAAACAAGAGCTGTTTGTTGCAAGATGCCTACTTTTCCCACTAGTCTTGTGCAAAATCGTTCTGTTTGTAGTTTCAGCCTTGAGGTAGTTTTTGCACTTGCTGCTTGAAGTTTAAACTATCTTGAAAGGAAACCGACTCTTGGGGTCACATTTGTTATCAAATGACACTTTTTGTTTATTTGTGCAGCTAGGGCTACAGAACGAAAAAATCTTTCTTTTCATTTTGAGTTTTTCTGTGGATCCTCAACATAAAATAATTTCTTGGAGTCAGTGAAAATTGTGAGACCTTAAGCTTTATAGAAGGAAAAGAAAAAAGGAAGAAAAGAGAGCACAACGTAGCCTCCGTCTCTGGGGATCTTTCAAATCCACTTGGATGTGACCCTGTGCCACCTGCTCTAAGTGTCACTGCTTGAACAGGGGAGTTGGGCTAAATGATCTCTAGAGGTTCCTTCCAACCTCAACCCTTCTGGAATTCCGGGATTCTCCACAATAATATTATTATTAATACTATTTAATACAGTATTATTAATACAAATGTATGAGTAACTCATCCCAAAGGCAGTTAGGAACCCCCAAAAGACCATGGCTGAATATTTCATTCTTTCATTGGCACCTATTTTAACTACTTTACTACCTTTACCCTTTTAATGACTTTCTTGATATCTATTTTTTATGTCAAGTGCCAATTCAGTATACATAACATGTATCATAAGAGCAATAAGAAAGTGGCTACTTTTGAAAAATAAGGTATATGCATGGGTGTGTTTCCCAGCATATCTTTTCTAGAATATTTGCAGAAGCCTTTCATGTGCATATTCTTAATGTAAAATAATATTCCTATAGAGATATACTTGATGAGAAGTGCAGTTCTTTAGCTTTGTGCAGGTCATATTCCAAAATAATTCATGTAGATAAGCTCAGTGACATTCGGCAGTAATAAATTGTGGAATTATCTACATTCACAGTTTTTACTTTAGAGGATTAGCCATTAGAAATATATCTGCATGGCTTGGAATTTTTTAAAAAGGAAAAAGCTGACTAATCACAGCCATTGGCAAAAAGAGGAAGGAATAACAGATGAATGTATGAGGGCATTCTCAACAAACTCGTATGAACAGGTCAATCCCTAAAAGTTGCTTCGGAAGTTAGACTTTTGGTTTTGACCTGCCAAGACCATTTACTTAAGCTACTGCCTCTTCTTTGGCACTTACAATTGGTGGCATTTAGACTTAGATAAGACTCATCTTTTCATCCTTTTTTTCCATCAAGAAGAAAAATTTCTGTGTAAACACAATCAGGCAATGATTCCAAATGGAACCTACAAATGCCATTTGCTGTGTTGTTAGACCCCTCAGTCTTAATGCGCGTTCACTATTATTCCTACCTGAAATCCACCGAATTTGATATCTCATGAATGTGTGTTTTGTTTATGAGTAATTCCCAAGACAATCTAATGTCAGAGACTTAAAATGAATTTTTTGAATTACCTCAATTCACATGTCATCTTAAGAGCCATCTCAAGTTATGTTTAATATAAATGCCTAAAGAATAACAAGACTACAATTCTAGAAGTAGGAGTAAAATAAGGGTTCAGCAAAAAAAGAAATATTTTCTGGTTGGGCTGGAGAAAGGACATCAAATTGTGTAGGAGTTTTCAGAATATTTCTAGTGATTAGGAAATGCAAACAAACTGCAAAAGAAGTGAACGTTACCCCAAGTACTGAATGACAGCAAGAACTAATGGAGCCAATCATTCCCTCTTTCTTCGAAAGAGTCATCTTTGACAGTAGAGGCAGAAAAATGCAGCAATCATCACCTATAATACAACGATGGAAGATACAAGGGAGTGATATTCCATTACAATTCATGCTTTTTTTTTCCAGTGATGATCAACAAGTTCCACAATAGCTGGAATCAGATTGTTACAGGCAGTTATTGTTTCAGCTGCCATTACACTGTCATTACTCGCCATCAGTGAATATTGTCAAGCAGCAGATCGAGTCTTTAGCTTGGCTGTGTTCACCTGATGCATGAGGACACATTTAGAAAGGAAATACTGAAAGAAGTCTTAATAAGCACTGATTTAAACATGGGGAAGATTTAGAGGAAATAATAAAGCCAGCGTGCAGTGAATTACAAACAGAAAATAGTTTCATTTTGCTAGTAGGACTGCATAAAAATAAAACCCCATAGGAGTAGATGTATTTCAAGTCCAATTGAGGCTGACTGAGTTAAAGTTCCCAATACGTAAAGTTGAATCACACTGTGTGCCAGTTGTGGTAGATTTTCTCTCGCTCATAAAAAAATCTTGTGATTCCAATAATAAAAACAATTTCAGTCAAGTGCTACAGTTCTTTTTCTTATCCCTTCAAACCTAACCCAAGGAACTGATGGCACAGAAGATATGGAAATTATACATCACATCAGTGCAGAGTGATCTAATTTGCTCTGATGCAGAAGTCCTGAAGAAATACACTGTTAAGGCGATCCAATCAGCCGGGGTTTATTCTTTTCCTGTTCTAGTTCAGAAAGAAGAAGAATCATCTGAAAAATAGAGTTATGCCCTCCAGAGCGTTATCTTAACATAAAATCAGTCACAGATGGAATGCAGAAATCTTCCAGAGAAAATAGGCACCAGATCCACCCTGGCGCAATTATCCTCATTCCAAGCTGCTGTAATGATGTTTTAGAGGAATTCATAATGAGGCAGCAAAAAGGAGTAATATGGAAATCTCCCTTGAGTTTCATACATGAGCTTCAACAACCGTTCGCAGACAGAGACATTCCTCTCTAATGGTAGCCAGCAAACCTCTGCCGAAAGAACTATGTCAAAAAAATCTTACGGACGTAACTAGAGTGCACCAGAATGCCTTCAGACTCCGTTTGGACAATTGTTGTTGCTGTCTGATTCTCGTACTACCACCAAATACGAAGGTGTAGGAGGAACAGGGTGTTCACAGTTGGGTATGGCCTCTTTTATGTCTAGCATAGGGATTCAAACCCAGAAGAAGGTGTGTTCACTCAATACGAGTTCTGTTGCCGTCTCTGCTTCACAAGGTGTGTCACCATAATTCCAACGCTTATGACCTCCAGAGAATAAAAGATATAGCATAGACCGGAGCAGACATGCAGAACAAAAACTCTCATTAATCCTTTAGGCTGTTCCCCTTTGGGCAACAGATTTGCGTGGAGGAATTTGGCCAGAAATAGGAAAAGGAAGCTTGTAATGCTCCTTCCCACCTACAGCTTTTATTACTAGCTTTTTGCTTAGTCAGACTTGGTTAATTTTGTTTGTGTTCTTCATGAACATTAGAAAGGCATTTTCAGGCTTGCACAGAATCATTAAATGTCAGCTAGAACCAGCAAATAAGGAAATTAAAGCGAGGAGTCTTTTTTTTTCCACTCGAGAAAATACATTTCAGCTTTGCATTCTACTTCATTCTCTCTTGGTAATAATTTATTCTTTAATCTTGTGCAACAGGTCATTACCCTGCTTAACAACCCTAAATCTAGATGTTTTTCCTTTAGAGAAATGCAGTGAACATCAAGAGGGGGAAACATCAATTCTTTCTTCTTCTAATAAATCTTCTCTGGTATTTCAGGATATATTTGGGCTAGGATTTTTCTCTCACTGTGGCTAATGGCAGTGTAACCATTAACTACAAGGGATCCAGACTTGGGATTATGCTTCTGTATAGACTCAGCTGATGAGTCTGATTATATTCTGATCAGTGTTATCTAAAGACTGTGACCGTAGGTAGGAAGTTTAAATGGTATCTCAACTTTCATTGCCTTTTGACACTGGGCAGAAAATATCATTGCTATTTTTTGTTCATCTTGATATTTTCACCTAATCAGAAACAAGAGGAAAAAACTTGAGAGAAAAATTCATTTTTTTTCATCTCTGTCTTTCCTATGTTTAGCTATAACATAAAACATAATATGTTTAAGAGATAAATCATTCAAAGAAAGCAAAAGTTAGTGCTGCACATAAAAGCCTAATGACAACTCAAAACCCCTCCTAAGCTTTGTCTATTTATAATTTCCACTGGAGTTATTTCTCTTAAAATATAGTGAGTTCTTCTATGCCGTTTTCAATGTGTTCGGTCTTGCTTTCACCTATATTGATGTTCTTTTTCAAATACATAGCCTGGAGGCTAAGGTCAAAGTCTTTCTAGCTATAGAAGCAAATATATTACTGATTTTACTTGAAGCATGATAAAAACCCATCTCTTTGCCAGAGAGGTTCGCTGAGAGAGATGTCAGCCAATATGGTCTTCCAGGATTAATTAAAGAGTTTGTCTGCCAGACATTCTTTAAGTCTGCATTTTTTTTAGTCTTATTTTTATTTTTTGGCATGTAGTGGTATTTCCATACTTATTAAATCCACACTGATAATTACATGCAAAAGAGCAATTAGCAGCAGACAATTTTATGGCAAAGAATTTATAATTTGAACTATTTACCATTATTCAGAGATGACGGGAAGTGATGACAGCTTGTTTCCAGTCCATTGGACTTCTCAGTTGCAAGAGTGATTGGACTCTATAAAAAGATGCAAAACTGCACCAACTGAAATGTAATTTCAGTGATATTGTTACTGTGGAGCTTCCAGCTGCAGTGGCCATTTTTAATTCTGCTTCTCCAGTCTAGCTTCATATTGAACATTAAACCATACCTGTACAGCAGATAGTTACCTAAATGGCAGGCGGTATGTCAGATGTTCTAATAAATTCCAAACTTAAGTTCACTGCTAATCACTCTACATGAATGACCTATCCATATACTGCCTTTTATTTTTACTACAAAATGGTTCAAGTTTCATGCATTAGCACAGATTACGTTTCTTAGACATATAAACCCGGTGGAGACTAAGATCTGGACTAGCAAATGCAGAATACCAATCAATTAGTTCATACATGAAAGATAGAAAATGATAGGAGGGGATTACAGAGCACATCCTGAATGACAAGCTCCACCAAAGTATTTGAATGCCTGTCTGGTCATGGACTAACCAGGAATCAGAATCTCTCACTTTTTTGACTGCCATTTCAGGTTGAAGTGTTCCAGTCCATTTACATATGGGCAAGAAGATGCACGGGCACTACCTGTTCCATTGGAATTATCACCAGCCTCCCTTGCCTGATCTGGTATTCAACAGAGAAAAGATCTGAAACTGGTGCTGGATAACCAAAAAGAAGGAGCATTCCTGGAAAAAAGGAGGGCAGCAACACCAGCTTTGAGGTAGAGGTCTGGTTTCGTTCTGGTGTTCGAATGCTTCAGGGTGTTGCTCTTTTGCCTTGTTTACATTGCAGTTATGCAAAATCAGTTCTCCTATGTAGACTTTGTTCTCAATTGTGAGATTTTATGATCAGCCAACCCACTAAAAAATACAGAAAAGCCCCTAGACTCATCCCTGAAACCTCAAAGAATTTTGGTAGCTGTTTGTATAGTACTACAGAAAGAAAAGACTGAAATAAGGAGCAACATTCAGCGATCTCTTTAAGATGGATGGATGATGAAATAGACCCATGACAGCTTTCATACCGTCACTCTTGTGAAAATCCACGTGGATTTTAGCTGTCTATGTCAACGTGAAGACTTGCAGTGGCATACTGCCCTTTCAAATATGGATTTAGGGCCGTTATGAAAGGGAGTCTGCTATCTACTGATGAACCATTGCATTTCTGATGCACTTGCTATATCTTTCCAACCAGTATTGACCTAATCAAAAGTCATTTAGCTTATGAGATCTGATGTAACCACAGCCCAGCAGGTATGCTTTGTAAGAGCTCAGAACTGCACAGAAGAAAACATGCCCACTTTTATTTTAAACATCCAGCCTTGAGCATGCATTTGATTCATCATGAGCTAGCACACTGATGCTTTTAATAGGAAATCAAGGAAGATGATCTATTTTGAGGCTCTATTTGCATGTGTAAGTACTTCTTCAATCCAACTGACATAACAGGAAACTCTTGTCTGCTTAACAGTGCAAGTACAAGTATAATGAAAAACATCTTCCAGCCTTTTAATGAGTATGCACAACTGTGGCTCCACAAAGAGCTTTCAAGTCAAAATAAAGGAGCCTGGGAATCTTGTGTGTGGCTGTACTTGTGGCATCAAAGTCATAGAGAACATTGCATACGTTGTCCTTACCAGTAGTTTCGCAACTTTGAAAGAATTTGTGGCCTTCACACATATGATCTATCACACAGCTATAATTTTGGCCACCTGGTTTAATTCCTCAAAATCTGTGTTCAGTTTTAGTTTTCTAGCCTTGTCTCAAAACAGAATAAACCAGCAAGCTATTCAGAAAAGTTTGTTCTAAAGAGAAAGGGTTTCTTTTATAAAAAAAGAGCACCATGCAATAAGACAGTTTAAAACATTCACACCTCCCCAGAGGTTAGTAAAGTGTAGTTAGACAGCCGCTATTAGTTATTTATTTTATAATAGAAGCTCTTGAGCTAGTGGATAGAGAGTCCCCTCTGGCAGAGATCTCTAACCCGAGGAAGTTACAATCCGTGTATACAAAAAGGCACAAAACTTCTCCAAATAACAAAAGACGATTTGGACATTGAAACGTTGTCCTGGGCTGGGAAAAATCCGTCTTGGCTGGACTGCAAGAGTGCATCTGGCATGTGTGTGGCTAGCAAGTCTTTCCCCACTTTGTGGGCAGATGCCCATCCCATGGCAGAGCTCGTTCTTCCCTGCGCATTAATAACCAGCAGCAGAATCCATTTGGAGACTGATACCAGCTCAGGCTACACAATGTCCCCTCCTGTTCCCAACACACACGTCTGTTCAAATAGATTATAGTGTCTCAGCGCATTCGCTGCCCCCCCAGCCTGCCTTAGATGTCCTTTAGCTGCTCCTTTGTGATGGTAATGAAACTAAACAGCATTCAAAGCGGTCTTTGATTAGCATGATAACCGTGTAGGCTCTTGATGGCCGGCGTGCAATCATTAGCTGTCCAACACCCATTGCGAAGAAGAAAAGTTACACAATGCATTAAAATGCATGCATGTAGGTAGGTATATGTATGTGTTTGCATTTACATAATACACACTGATAGAACTCAGGTATCATGGAAACCCGGCAGTTGATACTCCCCATGGAAAAGTGCTTTCTTGATGCACAGGGTAATTGTACCGATTTACCACAATTTGCCTGGTTACTGCATATGCATTTAAACAGGGCAGGGGAGGTGGGATTGTAGCAGAGCTCAGTAATTAGTCTTATCCTGAAGAGCATCACCTCCCGCTAGTCAAGCCACTGGTGATGATACGTTTGGAAATGGTGTGCAGGAGGGGAACCAGAGGAAGTACAGTGTCTCAAGACAAGTGTAACACTGCCAATATGCACACCAAGGTCTGACAGTGCTATGCCAGGGCATTGCTAGAATCAGGTGGCTGTGGACTATGTCTCTAGCTGTAGCAAAGAAGCGCTGTCCTGTCAACATCAACAGAGAAGCAAGAGTTCCTATTGAGAGTGTGCCCCTTTATCCTTTATAACATTCATTCTTTTCTGCTGAAAGATAAATGTAAGACAAAAGAATATTTCTGGTCTGTATTTACCTGACAGGGGTCTTGGTTTAAGAACATAAAACCACATCATGTGATGGGATTGCGGAGTCTGTTGCCTATTTCACAGTCGTCAGACTTCATAAGGCATGACTGATCTCTTTTCTTTTTTAATTTAAACTTTCAGTTTTCCTTTTTTAATTCTTTGGAGCGTGAACATGAAAAATTGCCTTAATTGAAATATGTTTTCCATGGAACTCATCTTTGCAATGTGTGTATATATTTTGGCAGCACTTCAGGATGCTGCATGATGTTAAGCAAATACATGACAAGTGGCATCTTGGTAGTCCACAAATACGTAAATGCCGTAATGTGGAGAAGCACTAGGCCATCTGTGTCAGCAGTGTATGAATGTGACAACCCAAGTAAAAAGCAAGAGGTGAGTAGCCACATTACAGAGCCAACATGAGATGGATTCAGCATCATCATGAAGATGATCGGTGTAAAAAGCAATGTGTCTTATTTGCAAATGCATTCTGAACAAGAGGTTATAGTTACTACAGAATATCAAAAGGCTTTACAGAGAGGTTTAACTATCTCTAAAAGCAGCATGAAGTCAGTACATGTTTTGCAAATGCTTTCTGATTTATATCTTGTGTGACTTGTTACAAAATCCAGTAATTACTGGATGTTAAAATATCACATGAAATTCAGTGTAGATAAATATAGATACATTTCCATGGACTAAAACATTCTTAACTTCACAGGTGAAGTAATGGACTCTAATCTGACCATTACTACTCAGGAGTTAGACCCACTGGTTACAGTTTATAGTGTTTTAGCTTATATGTTTATAGGTTATAGTGTTTCAGGCAATAATTTGCTAGATGCTCAAAACAAACCATCAGGATGCTATAAGTTATTTGAAGAAGAAAGAGAGACTTAGCCCAACGCTGCTGAGCAAACTGCACCTGGAAGAACTGCTGCACGGGAACCCGCAGGGAGTCACTGGCTGGGGACAGCTCTGCATGAAAGGATGAGGGGCGCCTGCCTGGCACACTAGTAAAACGTGAGTCCACAACAGGCTGTGCGGTGCTGAGGGCTTACAGCATTCTGGGCCGTATCACTCGAAGCACGGGGATCAAGAGATTAACCCCTTCACGCAGCACTTGTTAGCCCACAGCTGGTTCTGGGCTCCCAATACAAGAAAGACTTTGATAAACGAGAGTGAGTTCAGCCCATGGCTGCACCACGGTCAGGGCTGGAGCACTTAGCTTGTGAGGAGAGGCTTAGGGATTGCGGGTTTAAGGAGAAGCTGGACTGGTTCACCAAAAGGAAATACATTCATGTTAACTAAATATGCAGAAGCTGCCTGAACCACAAGTGCTGGGAGGCTCACAAAATATTAAGAGGAAAACTCTAGGTCTGCCATAATCTCATACTACTCTTGGACAGCAGTTTATGGCTACAGTCAGAGAGGGATTATTGGATAGATGGGCTAGCCATCCATCTCCCAAAATGTTGCAGTTCTTGAGACCCTGGAGAGATGGACAGAGAGGAGTCTCAGGAATTTCAGTAAAGGGAAATGGGGAGTCCTACACCTGAGGAAGAATAATCCCACGTGCCAGTACAGGCTGGGGACAACCTGCTGGAAAGGATGGGCAACAAGTTGACCATGAGCCAGCAACATGCCCTTGTCACCAAGAAGCCCAATGTCAAGGTGGTTGGACCAGACCATCCCTAAGGATGATTCTCATATTTGTATTTCTTTGAAATATGCCATCAGCATAATCTACCATTTCAAACCTAAAATTTTGCATAGCCTCTAATTACAGGGAAGTGCAGTTTTTAGAATGTCATCACACTCTTGGAAAGAATAGAAAAATAATGCATTTTTTTCAGAATGTTTTTCAGTCAGTTTTCATAATAAAAGTATTTGGGGGGAAACTGAAGTTTGTAATTTGTTATCAAAAAGTAACAGAAATGCTGTAAAGAGATCTATTTTTATTTAATTTTATTACTTTTTTAGAAGTTCAACAAGATAATTTCAATCTGCCTCTCAAGGTCATCCATCTGAATCAATGATCTTCTTAGCTCCTCCAGCTCTGATTTTTGAATAAAATTGTAATTACCAGCCTTTTAAGCACCAGCTGTGCCATTGAAACATGATACTGGTGGTGTACTCAATCCTGGTGGAAAATATCTTTGTGCTGCTCTTCACTGAAGCCTTCTAGCTGATGGCGAGCAACATCTATTGCCACAGAATTAAAGGGGCCACATCCAGATCCTTAATTTGGAATCCTTGTTGGGTACAGATACCTCTCTCCTGTGAATTATTACCATTAAACCACCTCTGTACTCATTTCTTTAAAAATTACATGAAAAAGGAAAATATAATATAACATGTAAAGGAATAATGTGTTAGTTCGTCTGCCAAATCCTGAGTGCCTAATCCCTGCACAGAAGCAGAAACACTTTGCGGAAATATTTATCTCTGATTATTTAACAGCACCAGAATTGTGTACAGTCTTTATCAACAGGAGAACAAGATTAAAATTTAAGGTGAAGGTTACAGTCTACATATGGTAGGCTACATTGCAGGAGAAGAAATCAGTGACGAAAAGGAAAGCTGAAGAAGTGCATTTAAGGCAGGATTTGAAGGAGAATTGAAGGCTGATTGGCACAGGAAGTGGCATGGGAAAATAAAAGCAAGAAGTAGAATTTGTCTTGGCAGGAAAGTAATGTTCCACTATTAGAAATGCCTGCTGGCCAAAAAGGAAAAAAAAAAAAAATCCTGTGCTGAGATTTAGCACAGATTTTCCAACTGCTTTAAAGCTCAGATCTTACACAAAACATCTTCCTAATGCCCACGCGGTTTTAGCCGTGCAGAACATTGCTGATGCGTCCAGGGAGTGCAGTCACCACTGTTTATTTGTTCTCTCGGGGCGGACGGTGGCAGCTCCCGGTGCATGAGGGGAGCAGCCGGTGCCGAGGGCTCCCCGGTGCTGCTGCCCCGCCACCCCCAGCAGCTCCTGCCAGGTCCCCACAGTGCTCAGGGCTGGCGGCACCCGCTGAGAACCGGCCTTGCCAGTCAAAAACACTGTCAGCATTGATTGATTAGGTATTGTAACGCTTGCTGTATTTTTCCTCTTTAATGGCCCAAGCTCCACTCTCTATGCAGCGACAAGCCTTTACTTACGGGCACGCTCGTCCCTCTGCAGCGTGTGCCCTGCCCGGCCAGCCTGGGCTCTCTGTAAATCTTTCACCTCCAGTGCAGGCCTTAAGTGCTGATCCCGCACTCAGCACTTCTGCCGGTCAGGCCGTTAACTCACAAGGTCCCAGTCCACGCCGGCCTTTCTGCACGTAGTGGAACTGCCTTTTCCCAGGCTGGCACTTCTGGTGCAGTTGTTATGCGTAGGCATGGCCCAACTTAGAGCTAAGTGCCTGCCTGCAGCAACAATGCATGGGGAATAGTGCAGGAATACTAAAAACATGTTTATTTTTTCTTCTGTATTGCATAGAAATGAATAGTGGAAAGGGAGGGAAAAGTAATGCACATCTATTTCATTGGGAAATACTTTTTTTTTCCTGGGGATGATCATTTTAGCACTTCACTCTTCCTCCTTGCTTTAAGCCATGTCTTCAGGGTGTTGCATGCCGATAACTGAGACCGGATTGACAGTCTCTATTCCAGACCATGCTATTAGTTCTTCCCATCACCAGGAGGAGCCGCTACGGAGTAGCCCAAGCACCCCTGGTTCTTACTTCTGCACTGCATCAGGTGCCAGCGAGACAACACGAGGCCATTTAATCAGAGTATTTGATTGAATTGGTGAGTTAGCAAAGCATCAAAAACTGTGTCTAAATGAAATACAATCACGAGATACAGTCATGGCATTTAAAATCTATATAAGGAAAAAAAATGTCCCTTTACTCTAGATTAAAAAGAGAGCGTGATCTCTGCCCTTCTGGAAGTAAAAGGCTCCAGTGCAGACCAAGTGAAACGCCTGATGTACGCTTGGTGCTAGGTGAATTTTAGAGCTGAGGGCAGGCATGCAGTCCCAGAGTGCCGAGGCTGCTGCAGCCTTGTATGCTTCCATATGTTGCTGTGCCTCAAGATTAACCTACGAGAAAAGAAATTTGTTGTAGCTTGGCAAATTCTCAGCTTCGCTGCCAGAAATGCTGGTGGGGTTTGCAGGTAGCATCCTGTGGTGCTAGCATTTTTTTGTGTGGAGCCTGGGCTGAATGGATCCCATACAAGTAGGTCACCAGTGGTCTTCAAAGGCCAGTAGTGCTTGGCCACGGCAGGCTCGTGGCTAGTGTCACAAGCAGAGAGAGTTCAAGGTGAAGGATTTGCTCCACAAGCCATTCCACCTGTGCTCTAGGCTGTCTATCTTTCATCAAAACTCAAATGTACTGAAAAATGAAGACCCTCAAATTAGCAACATTGGTAATTTGTTAATTCCTGTTAACAGTATAGTATTTTTAACTCATACGTCATTCTTTGTTAGCAGTGGTCCCTGTTTGTCTTATCTCTGAGATTACAGTCTTAGAGTAAGCAGGAAAAAAGGGTGCCTCTCACCTTCCACGTCAAAAGGCGATCACAGTTGTACTATATCTTGATGTTTCTCCTTGAACAAATTTCACATTTTTTTTCTACCTTCTGTCCCAGCTAGTCATCTGATAGGTGAATGCGTTTATCTCCAGAGGTGACTCTCCCAGAGGTCTAGAAGCACCTTTTTCCTCCATCAGCTCAGCCGCTGCATTACTTACAGATGCGGTACACACCGCCTACTCCAAAATGCAATCTATTAAGCTTGTGGAATGACTGATCAAGCTGTTGGCTCAATTTGCTATCTGGTCATTTAGTTGATAAGCTAAATCTTGACTCACTCAGATTTTCCATGGTGGATTAGTGAAGTGATGGAAGCTGAATACTGTATTTTCTCACCTTAAGATAACAATGGAAAGGACATCACTAGACATCCCTTTCAGTAGGTAGCTCGAGTGATACTCTGCAGCTTGATGTTTATCACCTATCAATATTCAGGAAAAAGAACTGCATACCAGAACTGGCCACATTTATACTCACTCTGCCTTAGTGTAAATAGCTGCCTTAGAGTAAATAGCTATACAAAGTGCATGGGAGCTATGAGCTGACCCCAGTGTCCCTCTAAGTGTGTTTTACTGCTGAATGATTTTGCATGAGATGACTGGCTACAAATGACTGGCACATGGAAGACTCTGTTCTAATAATAGAAATCTGTAGTAGAACTGACCTGCCCTAAGAATCACCTTTGACTTTTTAAAAAGAATTTGGTTTCATCTGCTGGGCTAATTCATTCCTCATTAGCAAGAAGACAATAGGAAAATTACCCTTGGGGGAACATGAAGGAGAAAAATGGGGTTAAACATAAAACACATGCGTAAGACTAGAGCTGATCTCTTTTTAGTAAGGAAATGATAAAATATTCAAATTCTCTTTAATTCATTGAAACTGAAAGATAATCAAATTAAAACCATAGATTCCATCTTAATATTCTTATTCTTCCTTCATACAGATGTTTCAATCAGTTGCTGAAAAAGGTGCGTTAAATATGCCACATGTTGTGACTTCTGTAGCATACTTTTATTACATTTGCCTAGTTTATGCATAATTCCTTTCCCTGATCAGAAGTTTGCCAATGCCTAAAAAATCCAGACAACAGCCACTCTTAAAGTAACTTTTCTTGTTTTATTACAAATGATCAATAATCTTTCGTATCCTTTGAGGAAAATAAAAAATAACAGTCCAGAATATTTTAATTGAATATAACAATGGAAAAATGAGTGTTTTTTTTTTACTTATTTTTGTTTCATGATAAAAGATCTTAATTTTAAATGTTTTTTATGGAAAATGAAAGTAACTAAAATTATTACAACATTCAATCCACTAGCTATTTGCTTCTTAATAAGGTTTAATTAGATGTAATCACCTTCTTTCATTTTCATTTATTCTGCCTTCTGAAAGAGTGACATTATAAAGAAATGGTGCACTGTTTGGACAGGAATTGCTTTCAGCTAACCAAAGGTGTGTTTATTCAGTCTGAATTTCTGAATAATAAAGGTGCTGACCTGTTTAGAAATAAAGGTGCTTGAACCTTCTAACAAAACTATGAGCTTCCTCTTTGATAGAAATTTCTTCATCATTCTCTGCGACTTTTAATCTGAATGACTATTGCAAGACAGAAAATCTACCAATGTTGAAGCTACTGGCAGCTACTTCTCCACATCACATCTCAAAGTTACCAAAATGAATACACCTGCTAAACTCATGCATATTTGCTTTTGCTTACCTAGATGGCCAGTTTTCTTCTATGCATCTTTATTAATAAATTCCCATTAATTCAATGTAAACCATGGAGCATTGTGACTTAGTGAAAGGAGATTTACTGCAGCCTCATTTAAAAAGATATTCTGCCTTTAGGCAGAATAAAAAAAAGTTCTTATATCCAGTCTTCTGGTGTGATAATGCTCCAGGAAAGCCTCACCCACCTCTATACAAGATTAATAGTTTCTATTATGAACTTTCATCCTGGAAAGGAAAAAAAAAATCCATTTTTAGACCTTTGTGGAAGTCTGTGTACCAAATGGAAAGGAACTCCCTTATCTGCTTGGGAGACTGATGTGAGAAAAAGCAATATTGCCTGTAGATATATTATCTGGATGAAATACCTACTTTCCAATAACGTGAGAAAAGCGTGATAGTGGCCATGATATCCATATGCCTGTAAAGCTCTGTATTTTGCTGATATCTTTATTTATACACCAAGCAGAAAGATGAATCTTTCAACTTCTAAAAAGAAAAAAAAAATACTGTGAAGTGGTTGAGAACTGGTCGTGGCGCATTTTTTTTCCACCACTCTCTTAAATTAGTACAAAAGTCTTATGCCTGCTTGCTAGGCTTATAAATACAGACTACTGCCATTTCTGCTCTGGCTGGCTTGAAAGGATGGGAAAGAGAAAGGGTGCTGTACTTTATATGAATGGATTTTTCTTCTTACTGTAGTCTTTACATCATACAAATTTCAGCTATGAAGCCTTTACCTGTGTAGCCATCACACCACAGGCAGCTTCTCCATCTACCCCAAATCCTTTACAGCTCCTCCTTTATTTTAAGGCTACCACTGCACCACATTTTCCATGTGAAGAGAGGGAAGCAGAAATAAGAGTTTTTGCCAATATCTTGTGGATTCAAAACAGCTCAGGAGCCAAACCTGGCAGATATCTGCTGGGAAAATGTTTGCCACATCCATTTAGTTCAGAACCACGGAGTACTTTTCCTATACTGGGGTTTTAAGTATCTCATAATTAAGCAACAGCAGATTTGTGGACTCAATACTTCTTGTTCTAAAACCACTGAAGATACGAATTAAGGTACCTAGATGCACATGTCTACACGTGCGTGTCTACGTGTGCGTCTGAAGCACCTCTTACAAGCAGTGGCGCTCCAGCCAGCAGAACCTGACGCGTGTCACCGGGCCAGCACCAGCAGCCCACACGCAGGTACCCAAGATTATCTGAGACAGCTGAGTTACCCGAGACCTGAGACCCGAGGCGCACCACGGTGGTGGATATGGCACAGGATCTCCAGGCGACCTGCGTCTTCCCAAGCGTAAGTGGAAGGCCAGAAGGGACGTGCTAGTGCATCTCAAATATCCCTAGGCACCTCTGCCTGCAGCTGCCTGCTCTGAAATGAGCTGAATTTCCCTCTCTCAGCTCCTCTGGCTCCGCTGGTCGTCATGACAGCTCAGGCACACAGCTCATCTGTGTACACTTATATGTAAACTTCTACATATAACATTTGGTGGGATTAATTACCACTTTTTACTTCTTTTTCCCATATCACTGCTTAGCCCCTGCACGAAGTGTAGCTTAGAGGATCCGAAGGCTTCCTTCACAGCCTCTGTCACTGGGTACTAGATTGAAGAGTAGGTATTGAATACCTTGGATAACTTTTGACAATATATTTGCATTTCACTTGCATACAACTTAGTGTCAAATAAAAAGAAAAAAAAAAAAGGAAAAAGAAAGAAATGGTGAGAAATAACATCAGGGTTCATCTTGTGACAAAACTAAAGTCTCTGGCCATATTTACACCCTTACTCTCAGACATCCAGACAGGCTTTGTGGGAGTTAATCCGACCAGGAAATGTAGGCGTCTGTTGTGTGGGAACACCCAGGGCCAGTTCAGACCTGGAAATGTGTAACTACCCTGACATGGGGCTGCCCCTGAGCTTCCAACTCTGCAAACACATCCCAGCGCCCGGAGACCCGCGCTGCTCCGTCTGCACCGCACTCAGCTGAGCTCCGTGACTTTTGCTCCCGCAAGCTGTAACTCAGGTGAGCCTGTACAGGGTAGCAAACTGCCCCTCATGCGAAAGAGTTTGAAACACGAGCTTCTCCTTTTCCTTACTTTCCTTTTAGAGTCAGACCCCATGTAATAATGCATATATTCGGGATAGACTTAACTCCCCTACTGCCAAACTGTACAAACTTTAACATATCTCCTGGTTAGGTCCTTTTTAGACAGAGAAGTCTGTCTCCACTTTAATGTCTGGTTGCCCTGAAGACTGATGTAGTCATATTCACTCCTGACTATTCAACACTTTTATTCTACTATCTTTGCTACACCCAGGTTTCCTCGTCTGATGTTAACTGATGTAGCACTATTTCTGGGAAGGCTCCATCTCTCCGCATATACACGTGGTTTTTAAAATTCCTTGCTTCATGTGGCAGATTTAGCTGATGTGGTCCATTTATTCCCTCTCCAGCACATTATCTCCAGCACGCAGAATGAGTTATTACCTCTGCTCCAGGGTAACGATACATTATGCTCAACGGAAGTCACAAGAAGACACTTTTCCACAAAATGTTCTTCCATGATGTCTGTGTGTCCCTAATTACTACACTAATTGATCGCTGGTTATATTGTTCTACTACTATTAAAAATTTTATATGTACATGACTGATTTCAGTGATCAGGTTTCCAAAGACCTTTAATGACTGAGGGTGAAACTCACTCCCATGCAATTTATTTAGTGTCCAAGAGAATATAGATTTTACATACTGATTTACTAGATTTACCAGATTTACCTATTACCCAGCCATTCAGCATCTTTACAGGAGGTTTTCATCCCAATTGCATAAACTCTGTATGAAACTTTGTTACTGTCTCACAGGAGTCCCATCAGTTTGTACTATTTCAGCGAGTAAACTGAGCAGCTCCTGGCATTTATATGAGCATCACTTTGCCCAGCACCAAAGTAGGAATCACTTCTGACATGAAGTATGGCAGCTATTTAATATCTCAAAAATATTCCAGAAAGTTTAAGATGAGTCATGAAAAATACTGTATTCTTCTGAAATGGCAGCAGTATAGCAGACAAGAATGCGAGCATCCTGTCTACAAGCAAGGCTTTATGATGTTAATCTGTGGCAAATATATTTGTAGTAAATATATCCAAGTCCCTCCTAAACTTATGTTCTGATTTAAGTGAGTCAGCAGAGGTTTGCACCTACTGAATCATCAGCTGTGTTTCCAATAGTATATGGGTTTTCCCCCTGTAATTACTGATGCAGTCCAATCCTGCTTAGGTTCTGATATCTGATTAGAGCACAGCTTGAGGTTTCCATTATAACTGCTATCAACTTAATTATTTTGCCTCATATTAAACATTCTGCTGCTTTTCTACTGTTCCCTTTCCCACTATTCATTCCCTATGTTTCTGAGTAGAAAACAAAATCACCCAAAAACTAGCCAGGACTGAATCAAAGGCCATGAAACCACCCCTCTTTCTTGTTCTGTCAGGTTTCTGTTTGTGAAGAAAACAGCAGTTAACACACATTGGTTAGCATATGGCTACGCTTAGATTAATATTCTCTTATTTTGATAATGATGATAAGGTGGCTGCAAAGTTTTTTTTAGCATGGGTGGGTTTGTTTGTAAGTAGGTGTACAGATTTCATGTTAATCACACTATTGCACCTATTCAGTTAGGAGAGCAATACATGTTTTGCAGAAATCACTGGCAGTTTAGGAAGGGTTTGGGACTCCTGCCTGGGCCATTTACAGCTACCTATTCCAGCTATCTATTCCATCTGCCTTACCATCTGCTACACATTTCTTGCTTTGTCTTTTGCTTCTAGGCTCCTTTTTTTTTTTTCTCCCCCAATAACGTTGTCCAAAGTCTCTGGGAGTGTCTTTTTTTTTCTGGATCTTCCCTTTGTGCTAACAAAAGGTCAAGGGAGAAAAGGTCAGAGCAGCATTCTGGCCTTGGAGACACATGCTAAATTGGAAGCCATTAGCTGTGTGAGGCACATTAAGCCTAAATTATATGTCAAGACCCTCGATTTATGCAGCAGGACTGCACTGAACTTTACACTGACATTAATTGCTCACAAAACTATTTATTTCCTTCATTTTCAGAGGCACATTTGTAAAGTCATACAGAAATTAAAAATACCAGAACCTGAAAGCAATCACCTTCTCTTTACTTGCACTGTTACCTAGCATGGAAATACCCAAATCATGGGGCTTTGGACTTCCTGGGGAGAAGAGCCTGGTGATGTAGTGGTGCCAGGAGTCCCCAGCCTACAGGAGCAGGGATCTGTAGCCGTTAGCTGTGATCCTCTTTTCCACAGAGGCTAAGTTGTGGAAAAGTCCACAACTTTGTCCAGCTTTGCCCAGGAAAAAAAAAAATCCCCTTTTCCAGTCGCATTTACCCTACAGGTCTTGAGGCTGAGTGCCAAGAAAAGGCAGCTATCAGCCGTGGTGGGCGTATAGACCGTGGAGTCATTTGAGTCCTGCTGAAGCTATTTGCCAATCTTATATTTCAGCAGAAAACTCCATCCTTATTTGGAGTTTCCCGAGGCAGGAGCTCTGGGAAGCTCCAGGGCTTGGAGTCTCCATGAGCTCACTTCACTCCTGAGTACACAATGGAGGCCCTACAGACTTTTCAATTTGTATATTTTTTAAGGTAGAGGTTAATGGAGAGGTGACCATTCTGATTGCATGAGACCTTGAGGTTTTTAGATCACTTACCATGGAGTGTTTCCCTGTTTGCAGGGGGCTGCAGCCACATAAATGGAGAGTGTGTCCTGTTCCTATTGATGATTGTGCAGGAAAATGTTAAGCCTTTCTCTAAAATACTTTTACCTGCAAAGTTACCCTAGGTAAAAGTCACTAAATATTTTCAAGTATATACAATACGTATGAGATCAGGAGAAAGTGATATATTTTGTAAGGTCACACTCCTTGCATGCAGACATAATTTTCTTCTGTACCTCCTTATGAAACCCTCTTGCTAACCATCACCTACTCTTTTAAACCCACGCAGACTATTGCCAGTTGCTTGGTGCTTCCAACACGTTCTCGCTTTCCACTGACCAGTGAAAGAAAATCCTCCTCAGTATCAGTGTCAGATATAAACAAATTCCTTAGTTTTTCCTTTTGCTCCTTTTTTAGAGCATTGTTTTGAAGAATCCCGTCTTTTTCACACTCCTTCCAATGGAGTGGTATAAATATTTTATCTTAAATGTATTCCAGCAGAAGCTCAGTGAACATTAGCTGCCTGTAAGGGTTAACCCATTAGTGAAAAGGATGCCTGAAAAATTGAAAGTGTGGCTCTTAGCCAAGAGAGATCAGTGTGTTCTGAGCGTGCACTTTCTGCCTCAGGAGTGGCAAATCACACGGAAGCTTCTGAGACGCAGCCTCAGAGGTGAATTCTGCACTTTGTGGTTTAGGGAAATATCCACTGGCTGCAGATGTGAATTAAGGGCAATACTTACTTACAAAGTCATCATTACATCTGAAATCCCAAATTGTTCCTGGAAAATGGTAAAAATGAAACAGTAAACTTTAAGATAGGTCAGGTCCTAGTTTTAAAATATCATCTGACATCTGTAAAACAGATATCCATATCAATGCAAGCTCTTTTAGAAGGCATTTATTAGATTAATATACTAAGCACTAGCTGTCATATTTTAAACATTTTTATCCATTCCTTTTTTTTTTTTTTTTTTGTATTCTGCATAGCAAAAGCCATAGTAAAGTCACTCAGATGTCTTGATGGAGCTATTCCAATAGCCTCAGTATGGATAAGAACTGCTAATCAAGATGCTTGGAAGTGCATGTCTCATACATCAGTACAGGTTTTAAGGAAAATTAAACAGCAGTTAACCTTCCTGTTTGGAAAGAAATAAAGATTCTATTTATTTTTTTCTGTATAAACTATTTTTTTCTTTATAACCTCTGCCTACCCATTGCACATTTTTTTACTTGCAGACCTCACCCTGATTCACAGGCAGTGCATATGCATTCTGTGTGTAGTTTACATCAGTGTAAATATCTGCACAAGAGCAAGGAACAGAGAGTCAGGCTTTGACAAATCCAGGCTATATTTAGTCTATATTCAGAATTCTTCGCAAGAAGAAACATTCAGAGCCCCAGCGCTAATATCGCTCAGAGGTACAGGAATTTATGACAGATCACATTGCTCACGGACTACTACCACAGGGAAGCTTTCCTGGGGCCTTCGTTTTCTCCTGACATTAGGCAGATTATACAGAAAGCAAAACACTAAGCCCTGAATCCTGTACTGTGTAACATCCGTGCACTTGCTGCCTACGTCACCCATTTGTGTTAAATAAAACCTGCTTTGAGCGCTTCTGCATTACATGGGGACGCAACGCCGGTGCCTCCAGGCTTGTGGCTTGAGGTTTAGCATCTGCGCTGAGACCGATCCTCTCCTTGGCTCCCTCAGCGACCAGAGAGCACCAGCCCCAGGGAAGGCAGGGCTGAAGGGGCAGATGCTGGAAAGCACCACATGGATGGGATGAGAAGAGACGAGGAGGAGGAGGCTGAGGAAGGCTGCTGTAATCCTCCTAGTGCTTTCCACCAAAAACTCCTTTCTCCATGTGCTTGCTCTGACTGTCCTTTGCCCTCTTCAGCCTGCCAACTCCTGCTTGGTTTTCCCAGAGGTTCTCCCCCATGTGCAATGCAGGCTGAAAATATAACTTGCCTCATCAAACACATCCAAAACTGGCAAGGGTTTGAAGGCCAGACTGGCACAGCATAATGTCAGGATGTTTGGGATTTTGCATTTGACTGCCTACTTGCAGCGTGATTCAGAAATTACTTTTTAAAATATTAGGAGAGCTAATACAGCATAAAGATCTTGGTGCAGAATGAGAACATTATACTCCTGAATATCTCAGGACTATCTGGCCTGCAGTGGCCTCTTTCCCTCATTTTCACAGCTATTTTTCATGGTCGTTTAAAGGTGATTCATATTTAACCACATATATTTGTCTTTCCTGATAAAAGACACTGAATTTGTCTTGCATACGGAATTACTTTGCTTTTCTCTGTATAAAAGTACTCTTTATATTCCAGTGCTACAGAACAAGCTCAAACTTTAATATGTCGGGCTCTGAAACACCTAAAATCTGCTTTCCTTCACTGACTTGCAGCCTATTGTCCATAAAGAGAAAAAATGCTATATTTCAAAGAACAGGGAAGGTTCGGGTGGACATACAGTTTTGGGACGTCTGCTTATGCATGCATCTTCCATACATTTAAATTATACACCTAATATGTAGAGTGTGATTAATTTGAAATACACAAAACGTCAGTCATTCACTATTAGTTGCATTTGCAAGATTTTCTACGGATCCTATGGATTCTATGAATGAAGATTTTCTATGAATCTGTGGATATGTTTCCTCTTGATCAAGTAAAGCAAAAGAAACTCATTTGTTGACAGGTTGCAAGATACCCAGTAATTTCCCAATAAATATTTGTTCTTTATTTTCTTCTCCCTTAAATTTTCTGGCATGAAGAAAAGAACTTAGGCAGCTCATATAGAGCATGCAAGTATAATTTATTTTTCTGAAATGTGATTATATACTCCCCGTATATCAGCAAACCATGGAGAAACATCCTGTATATTCATACATTGACTTAGGAAAATTATCATTCTTATTGGTTTCCAGCTGTTCAACAGCAGCATATACTTATCCACAATCAAATTGTAATCACTTTGGGCTTATAATTCATTAGAACTTAAACGCAAACCTTTTGTTTTTCTTTCTGCTACACTGAATGAGATTTACAGCTTTGACAAATGGTAAAAAAATAGTCTGAAAGAAAATGTACTACATAGCAAAGAAGAAAAAATATGTACTCAGAACACTTACTGTATTAAAGTATTTTTATTGCAATGTTTATATTTCTCCTTTATGCTTTTCTTGTTCCTGCGTGAATCAGGAATTACAACCAATTCTTTCACAGCAGAACGTCAAAGCAAGATTTAAATTTTTAGTCACGGTAAAGCAGATCCAAAACTTCAGCCTTATTCCCAAATACCTCATAGCTTTACCATTTAAGGAGAAAGATAGTGCTGAGTGTCTCAGTAGTGAATGGCAAGGCTCCCAAAACCTTAAAGTCAGCTTGTGTGCCCTGTGTTCAAACACGGGCAGCAATATCCTCTGGAACCCCCCTGTATTTTAATGCAGACAGTGATTACCCAGTGGCTGCAAATGCTCCTTACATGTCTAGGCACAGCAGCTGCTGTGTAGGTGTCAGCCTGAGATGCTTGCGTTTGAAAATTGGTGTCCAAGTGTTGCTGATAGACGTGCAGGGGGAGAGGCAGTGAAAACAGTAATTATCCTGGGCACAGAGGATGTCTTTCTGCAGGTTTTGGTCGCGCGTGGAGTAGACCAAGCTGTGCCACAAATGGCTCCTGCATGGGACTGGCGCCGGCCGCTCCTGCCAGCGATGGTGGCTGCGCCCGCAGCCCCTGCCACGCTCGGCACCTGCAGGGGAAGCGGCACCGAGCGCCCTCGGGGAGCTGACCCAGCTCCTGCAAGGACAGCAGCGTTGCTCTCATTTCACCCTGTTAACAACAGCCTCTGCCCATTCCCTCTTCCTTCCCTCAGGAGTGCAGGGCGGATCTGCATCTTCTCTCCCCGGGCTCCGAGGAAGCCCCTCTGCATTGGCATTTTACAGAATGCAGTGGAACAAGAGCAGCAGTGCCTAAGCAGATCAGGATCCCCTGCACGGTGGTCGTTTTCTGCTGCTCCCATGAATTTCCTTTTGGCAGCTAATAGTGTGGCAGAGGCAACGCTTACATGCGGATCGTAGAAGGGCAGCTCTGAGTTGTCTGCTTCTGTGCCCTAGCAAGCACCAGATAGCATCATCCTCCTTCCTGAATGCCACTCAGGCTGATTTGAGTTAAAATACTGCTGTGCAAATAAAAAGGCACATCCTGCCTGGGTGCTCTGGGAGCTGTCTGGGAAGATGCTACAGACCTCGTCAGGGCAGTTTGATCTGACAGCCTGGAGCAGAGCAGCGACCTTGTGAGCTGGGGGCTGGGGCGGTCACGGGAGAGCAGTCGGAAAGGGCTCTGCAGGAATCTCCTGGGATCTCCCGGCTTGTGGCAGAGCTCTCTGGGCAGTCAGGAAAAGCTTAAGGGGTGGTGGAAATGCTCCATGAGAAGATCTCCTTCCTCAAAGCCCTCGTGCACAGGCTATAAGATGGAATATGTCTCAGAGACTTGGGAGTCTATTCCTCCATGAAACTTGAATTGGGCTATTTCCCCTCAGAAAATATATTGTGAGATACAGGCTAGAGAGTCTCTGGAGTAGACTGAAACATTATATTTGAATTGTTTTGAATTATTTTTGTTGATCTGCACATAGCCACAATGGGCGAGTTGCAGTTTCTGAGCTGGTTCTGTTAATCTAACAAGACATTTTATTGCATTATAAAACTGCAAGTTCCCTTGTTTGTGAAGTCTAAATTTCTTTACTTCATTGCTGAGACACTACCACTGCACCACTGTGGTGCCTGTTATATGTTTGATGGCTCACACACGTGCATCAAAGGATTTTTTTTTTGAACCAATCTTTGTTGGTATAAAGGCTTGATAGAGTTTATGGCATTTTTGTACAGAAGTGTTGTATTGCAGAAAGTAATGAATAGGCTGGAAAATAAAAAGCTCTTTCCCAGGTAGCAAAACATCATGCTACCCTCAAGTTGTATCACAGTGAAAATTGCTAGCTGGGGAGCTTTATTAAACATTATTTGATATCGATCTGCTTATTATATTATACAAGAGAAAGCTCAAAGCAGTGTGCTCGCACTGACTGGCATGGCAGTGACATTTTCTCTGACAACCCTCTGTTACTTGATTATTGTTACCCTGCATTTCTGCATTTTTCAGGTACTGTTGAAACAAAGCAATAATCAAAGGCCTAATGAGGTTTTTGGTACCCCAGTGCTGTGCTCTGCAGTCGACTGGCTCTTCTCCGCGCTGTTCTCACAGGGAACTGAGAACACTCGTCTCCTTACAGGACTCGCTCTCCACCGAGACATAAGCAAGTCTTCCTCAGCAGTTCCTGTTTCTCAAAAACACTCTGCTATTTTAATATTCTTGGTGGTATTTTTCCCCCCAAACATTTAGTCTCTCTCCCGGCAACAGTGACTTGTAGTTCCAGATTTGTTTTCCCAACCTCCCTTTGAAAAAGATGGCAAAAAGATAACAGAAGAAAGTTTAAATTTCTTACCTTTTAATGAGAAGGTCATATTTTCATTAATTTCATTCATTGCGGCACTTATAACGACTATAAATAGTTATTCCAGTAGCTGGCAAACAACTTTGGATTTGCTACCTGAGTGTAAATTATTATTTTATAATTCACATGATGAACTGGTATTGCAATCATCTTATTTAGCAATAAATGTAAAAGGTGAGGCAAGACAATTAAATGTTCAGCCAAATCAAATGTGCAATAAGTGCAACGTTATAAACTTTTTAGCAGGGATGTGACGACAAGGAGAGGCATAGCAGAATTAGCATTCCTGATACATACTTCAAAATGAAATGTAAGCTAAAAATAACCGTATTTAAATGGATGACAGAGAGAATTAGCGGTTCAATTCATTGGCTGCAGTTACCTTTAGTAGGTGCGCATGAGTGCAAAGCCATTGCATGAGTGCAAACAACTGAAAGTTCAAGTTTTTACACAAGCAGTTAAATGTTTTAATGTCTGAGCCAGGGCTAAGGGCAAGATTATAAAGAACCTGAACAAATGTACCACCATAAATAGCTATTTATTATTTGCTATTTACTATTATTACTTTTTATTATTTATTTGAGTTCAGAAATCTGCTTTACTATATTTGTACAATTCTGGAAGTAAAATGCAGTGGATCCAAAAATAGATACTTCCAAAGAGCAACTGGATGATTGCATACTTCAGTCAAATTAAGAAAAGATTTATTTCTGCAGTAATAATTGAACATTCTTTCTCAGAGTGGTCTGATCACCAAGTAATTATGGGGGTGCGCCAAATTTAAGGAAGTTGGTACATGCAAGTCTCTTGGTTATGTAAGCAAAACGGATCTTCATCCTTTCTATAAAGATGTTCAAATTCAAGTTTTGACTGCCAAGTGATTATTATAAATCTTTATACAGCCTGCAAGAATTTATAAGAAAACAGGACTATATCTTTATGTATATCTATGTATATAGATACATATACATAAAGATAGATATATCTATGTATATAGATATACATAAAGATATATATATATATATATAAATAAAACAATTGATGCATTTTATGAAGGAAACGTATTATTTTGTCCTTCTGGGCATTTTCTAAATCTGCAAAAAACAAACAAACAAAACCCCAGGAGTCTTCCTTAGTCTTACTTGGTAACATTGAAATGTTTCAAAGAAGTTGAAACATGCTGCTAGTTTTAGCTCTGAAGAGATATTATATTATGCAGGATGATAACGAAAGATAATACTATCTAGCTGAGAACAAAAGGACTTATAAGTGCGTTGCAATGATTATCCAGAGATTACTACATGGAAGAAACACACATACTATACACAGAAGACATGTATTTTATATCTCTCAGTTCTTTCCTGCTAGGTTATGGAGTAAGAAGTTTGTTTCCACAAGCAGGACGGAGAATAGATAGATGATGGCTGGGGTGGGTACCTGAGTACCTTCCAGATCACTGTTGCTCCTGCCGGCTGCCCAGAGTTCATTCAACATGGAAGAAAATTGTATCAGGTGCTGGGCACAGTCACTAGTGTTTGAACTCTGGAAGGGGAAAATGAGATTGGATAATATTGGCAGCAAAGGAGAATGCTGCACTTGCTTTGGAGCCTGCACTGGTGTGCACGTCTTGTGCAAGGTGTGTTCAGCAGAGGTGGATCACAGCATGGAGACCTGAGGCAACGAGCAGAGGGTCCAGATCTTCCACGCTTGCAAACAGATACATTTCATGAGCTTCCCCTACAGCTCCAGGAATGGGTCACTTAGGCCCTGAGGCAGAAACAGGTGTCCCACAGGGCTACTTGCACCGAATTGCTTCCAGTTCTTGACTAGTTCAGTACTGGCAAGTCATTACTGTGGCTTCCGTGTGGATAATGGATATAACTAATGTGCCTGAAATAGCAGCTGCCTTTCTGATAATGGGCTTCCCGAAGTGTGCTGAGTATCATTAATAGTATTCATGTCTGCGGGTCGCTTGCCAGAATAGACAAGTAAATACATTTATCAGAATTCAGCAGAGACAAGCATCCAAATGGAACATACAGGAAAGGCCTGAAGAAAGGATATCCACCTGGGGAGGCCAGGGGCCAAACGGAGTCTGTCTTGCATGGGATGTTCTCTCGTGCTGTGTGCAGGGAAGAGGAGAGGTCCATGTAGACACTGTCAGGCTGCAGAACTGGGAGCACAGACTTGCTGAAAACACAACTGGCGCCTTCTAAATCTCTGTGCCCCCACCCAGAGAGCGTGCTGAGAACAGGCATAACGAGAACCCCAAGAAAAAGCAGATTCCCAGAGGAGTTTGCCACTCAACACAGCCACTGGGGCTTATAAGCCATCCAGCCTATGAGAGCACTTTAATGATGCTCTTTGTATAAATCCAGATCATTCTACCAGTGTGACTGTGCCACTGCAGAAAGCAGTATTTGCAAAACACGTGTTCAGACTACAGGTAACTCATCTTTTCTAGGGGAAAGATTGTCTGCTATGTGTCTGGGCCCTCACATGCCCTTTGTCTCTCCATACAATCTACCTTGGGTGATCTGGGACTAGATTAAGAAAGGAAATACATGACTCTCCCTAAAACCAAAGCAAACCCCTGTTTCATTATATGTTTATCCTGGACAGTAACACTGGTCACTGGTCACAAGTGTCACAAAACCGATCCGTGTACTTCCTCCAACAACACAATGAGTGACAGTCACCAGAGTCTGGATTTGATTCCTACTGGTCCAGATCTTCTTCAGTCTTCTCCCTAGGCCATCCTCAAACTGATCTTCAGAAAATTACCCTGGGATGCCTCACAGTGCCTTCCTTTATGAAGGCTGATCCTGAGCTTCAGTCTGCTTGGCTGTTCCCCAAACAGCATCGCTGTCCTGCTGCAGGCGTAACCGTGCCCTGCTTCCCTGCGAAACACAGCACACCGAGACACCCGCTTGAAAGAAGAAGTCTTTCCTAAGGCCACAGTAAAAACTAGAACCCCAGTATCTTCCTCCACACAGGTGGCAAAGTGCTGGGCATCGAGCTGTTCAGCGCAAGTGAGCTGTGTTATACTGAAGCTTGTGATCAGCAGCACAAAGTCCAGCTCAATGCCATCCACCAGTGGTGCCCCCCGGAATGGACACTGGGATCCATTAGAGGGATCCCCCACTAATGGAAACTAAGTAACTTCTTCAGTAAAGACCTGGATGATGGGACTGAATGCAACCTCAGTGAGTTTTCGGACGATACAAAACTCAGAGGAGTGTTGGACACACCAGCTAGTTGGGCTGCCATTCAGAGGGGATCTGGGCAAGCTCGAGAAATGGGCAGAAAGGAACCTTATGAGGTTCAAAGAAAAACGCCAGCTCCAGCACCACTGGACACCAAGTTTGCCATCAGCCAGCCATGGGCCCCATGGCAAAGGCGGCCAACCGCCTCCTGGCTGTGTCAGGGTTGAGGTGATCCTTCCCCTCTACTCAGCCCTGGTGAGGCCACATCAGAGCTGTGGGGTCATACGTCCAGTATGCGAGAGACATGGACATAGTGGAGTGAGTCCAGGGAAGGGCCATGAAGATGATAAGGACTTGGAGCATCTGACATATGAGGACAGACTGCAAGAACTGGAACTCTTCAGTTTTGGAGAAGGGAAGATTCGGGGTCAAGGGGGCATGGATCTCATCAGTGCGTATAAGCACCTCATATGGGACATGAAGAAGGAGACAAAATCTTCTTGGTGGTACCAGTGAAAGGGCAAGAGTCAGTGGATACAAACTGAAAAACAGGAAATTCCAGTTAAACATAGGAAGAAACTTTATTACTGTTGAAGACTGAAACAACTTGTCCAGAGAGGTTGTGGAGGCATTCAAAACATGAGGAGACCAGGCCCTGTTGTAGCGACCTGCTCTAGTGGATCCTACTTTGAGCAGGAGTGTTGGACTAGACAATCTCCAGAGGCCCCTTCCAGCTGCAGCAATTCTGTCACTGTTTTGTTCCTGGAACAGGATGTATGGAAAAGACAGGCTAAATGCAAAGCAGGCAAGGCCAGGGCTCACAACACAACATATGCTGCATCCCCATTCCCAGAGATGGGCATGCCAGCAGATATCAGTCTGTGATGTCATTTAAGGATTTTTTGTTTCGTCAGTAATTTTGGCACATTAGAAATGGAGATACTTTGGACAGGGGCTTACAAAAAATCTTGTGTACTTCCAGATACTTTTGATTCTTTTTCTGCATATGTTTCAGCTGTTTACTTATAGAGAGAGCTTCTCCAAGGAAGAGAGTTTTAAGTACTTCATTTTTTAAAAGTATCTTTCTAGTTAATAAGCTAATTTTATTTATATTTCAATATCAGCATAAAAAGCCAGCAATACGCTTGTTAATATTTATGTAATTTGCTTTTTTCCTTATACTGGTGGTTCTGTGGTCCTTTGCAAGTGATTTTCCAAACTCATTTTTGTGTAAACAAAACAGTTAGGAGGACTAATTAGAATATTTTACTTTATTATTACATGAAAAGCAAAATTTCAAACATGGATACTTAGACCAAACCAGATATTACAGGCTCAGCATGCTGGGAAGCAGCATCTCTCTGTTTTGGGGGGAAATTACAGAAACGAGAAAGGGAAGGCAAGCAGCACCTTAAAGTCTGTCTGCTGTGCCTTACATGTCTGCTTGACGCCAGGATGCTGGCAAGACCAAGATTATACAGACTTTCTTGTACTAACTTGAAGCTACTTCTGCTAACTTCTGCTCCCTGTTACAATTCAAGGCTCTAAATTAGAACCTTACAAATAATGTTAAATTGCCTCTTCTAATGCACAATGAGAAAAGCTTCCAGCTTCCTCACTCATTAAATACCCTAATGGCTGGATCTAAGGGCACGCAGACACCCAACGTGGGCGCCAGGTAAAACGCAAATTCCTGTAACCGCAGACACCACCCGTAAATCTCCCACCTAATCCTTTGTTATGTGGAGGGCTGTACCTAGGCTCTCACCCCAAGTCGCTTTGGCACCTATCTCACTGATGTTGAGCACACACATCTTTGCTGCCGGCTTGCTGAACTAATTGTATTCCACTGACTCCTACATGTGCTCAGAGTGGACCGGCAGGGTAACCTGGTTCTCCTTCTCCTGGAGGGCCTCGCTGCATAGGCAGACATACACCGGTAGCTCTCCTGCTGCAGTCAGCTACGGAGCAAGTGCAGGAGATCCGCGGGGCCATGGAAAAAGCATGTCCTTTGCCATGGCATTGGGTTGGTACCTCCAGGGAGTCTGATACTTCTAGCAACAGATCCCCAAGGGTCTGCAACAGAGGTCACTGCTCATTTATTTATTTAGTCATTTGTTAATAAAAGTGTTAAAAGGCATTGAAAAAAAATCAATTGTTGGCATAGCCTGGTTTCTCATCTATGAACTTTTGGACCTGATGTTCAGCAAATGTGACAAATAGCTCTGAAGATAAGCCACCTTTTTAATAAAAAGAAAATAAAGAGAAAATTCCAGAGAAGAGTGCGGGAAGATAATGTTGAGCAGAGTGCTTGAGCACAGCTGGCCGAGTGCTCAGGTCTGACAAGATTGGTATCGCATTTTTAATGAAATAACACCACATTTTAATATGACTTGTACGCATTTATGTAACCCTCACTATAAATATGTCAGTCTTAGGGATATATTGGGTGCCTAGTCTGTTTAAACAGATAAGCAGCTACCCTTCCTTGCTTTCCATGGAAAGTAAAGGCTAACACCATTGGGCCACCAAGAATGATGTGGCTGGCACTTCATTTCACAGACTAAAACCTTTCCTTGGGAAAATATTGCTGGTTTTGTTTTTGATGAATTCTGGGATGTTATTATACATGCTCCAGATGACCTCCATGCTGCAGCATCAAGCAAGAAGAAAGGGTGTCTCCTGAAAATCAAGATTCAATTTATTTAAAATTCTCTGGGGGTAAAAATGTAGACAAAAGAGAACTGGCAGGGTTTTTATATGTTACTGGTGTGATACATTCACCACAAAACTCACATCTAAATCAGGTGATTGCTTTTTTTCATTTCTAGCATTTGGGTACACAGAGGTTCAGAGTAAAACAGCTCATATGAGCAACCAAATGCAATTAAATTGAGGCACCCATGCAAGCTTCTACTGCTAGCACAGTGAAGAGTCAGAAAGAGTGTGATTGCCCAAAAGAATTTATTTTTGGTCTTGTATATGAGAGAGAAAGCTGCATAGTCCACTCAGTGACACAAATATTGTCATCTGTTTGATATGCAGTACATATATTTCTGCAAGCTAGTAACTTAGTCAGTAACTAATTAAAAAGAATAGTTCTTTACCCTCTCTTTTTTAAACACACTTTTGGAGCAAATCCAAAAAAAAGCAAGAGGGGTGTTATGGCTCTTGCAGGATCCTGAAGAATCCTATATTCAGTCCTATGGAGTCTCACTTTAAAAGTGATAGCACTATAAAAAAAAGAGAGAAAAAAAAAAAAAAAAGCCAGCAAATAGTTTATTGATGACTGCAGATTATAGCTATTCACTATATTTCTCTGACCTGCAATTCTTGCAGAATGCCAAAAAGTCGAATGGAGGATCAGAACTACAATGTTATGGTTCAATGTTTGTTCTTTCATTCGTAATGGAAAGGCTAAGAGGAAAAGAAGGGAGGCATCAGTGTTGTAGCTTACATCTAGCAAGTGGATGATATAAAATCACCTGAAGTTTTGTTTCATTCCATAACACTTAAAAGCCCAAGTTTGCTTTAGGAAATGGCATAGGTTAGGGGAATAAGTGCCAAAGTAATTTTTAAAAGTAGCAAGAAGGCTTCTAAAATCCTGCTTTGCTTTGAAAAATGCTTCATCTTTGTGTCTACTCCAGAAACTATTCCCAGAGCTTTTAGCTCCTGATCCTTTTGCGGGGCGACTGCTGCACGGGAGCAGCAGCGGTGCTGCACTGCTCTCTTCACTTCTGACCCTGTCAGCTCCTGCGCCTCTGCCTTGGGTGCTTCATCATAAATTCAGCCCCTTGGGTCTAATTCGTTAAAATATTATGGTTTTGTTAACACCGTGCCACTGGTTTTTATTCTAAATGAGGTATCATCTGTCCTCTCACCACTGGCAAGAGAGTCGTCAGCAAAAACAGCTCCTTATTCCAGCTAATGCAGCAGAAATCCAGGATATGCCTGCCCTTGCCTGGGGTCAAGCCAGCATCACTCCGGGATCCGGTCATCCATGAACAGGCAATACAGTAATATTGATCCCAGAACCATGGCCTAAGCATGACCAAAGGAAAGCCAGCAGCTACAGCTCTTGCCAATGGGTCTTTAATCGAGGGGCTTTCAGGAGCATCGGGAAACGCAGGCTGCTTTAGGCACTGGCACAAAGTCAACGCAAGAAAATGCTGCGTCAGGAAACTGTCATCACGCTGACTACCAAAATTAAACTGGGGAAACCCTTCGTGTTTTCCTCTACACGGAGGGCTCCCGTATGACCATGTAAAATCCCCTAATTTCTATAAATATGAAGAAATGACAGACAGTACAAAAACAATCACAACATAACTGCGAGGCGTTGCGGAGCTTGTGTAATATTCCTCCCCCAGAAGCGCCTTTTAAAAAATAACGCTTCAAATATATTACTATCATTATTTTAAAATGACATTCAAAACTGACAGGTTTTTTTTTTTCCATGAAGTGTTATTTTCTCTGAAAGGAAAATATTTAACTGCTGTAGCGCTAGTCTCTTATCAGGATACTGCTGCATCAGAAACAATTTTCACAAGGAGATTTGAGGCCTTTTGGTCAAAAGTGGGGAAGGAGATAGCGATGACGGGAACGTGATGTGCCAGGCCGAGTGCGGGGCTCTTTCGGGTGCGAACCCCACGTTATTTGGCGGAGGGCTGCTCGTCCCCATCCTTGGGGAGGCAGAAGGGGGTTTAGCTCTTCATTCCCTGGCTGCCCCACACGTGAGCACCGGGAAACTCACCTCTGTAGCGCAGGGAAGGGAACGGCATGAGCCCGGCGCGCCCCGAGCTCCCCGTTCCCTCAACAAGTGACAAGATGGTGACGACAAGCGAGCAGCCGCCCGGGCTGCGGGGGAAGCGGCTCCTGCAGAGGAGCCCCGGAGC
>JAWLRI010000039.1:1786262-1829192 GCA_034781795.1 Crypturellus tataupa
ACACACTAATTAGATCCCCTCTCAGCCTTCTCTTCTCCAGGCTGAACAGGCCCAGCTCCCTCAGCCTCTCCTCATAGATACATTTTCCTTGTTTGGACCTCTACCTATTTTCAGCTCAGTCTGATTGAAGTGTGTATTGGACAGCTGGTCTTTCTCCATTTGATAAACTGAACACCAGTGAAGATAATTTGCAGCTCTGGCCAGATAGGTTAAGATGAAATAATAAAGCTGGTTTTCATCTGCATGCAAAAAACAGATACTGTTGCAGTTTCTTCAAACCAGATAGGACCAGGAAGGTTCTAACATGCAAATGGAAGTGGCAACAATTGCTCCCCAGTGTCCTTTTAGCATGAAAGGAACCAAGATTAAGTAGACAACAGCTACAGCTCTTGTTATTTGCCACAACCAACTTAATAGCATTTTATGATCTGGAATATTAAAATAATTTGGCAACTGTCACAGAATCTTTATGACAGTTTGGCCTTTACTGATTGTCAGGAGATTGTTGTCTAGTGCATCTGGGCCATAACCAAGTTTTTTCCTCATATAGAGAAAAGATGTGAAGTACTGCCGCAAATAAACTATTTTTATTTTTGCAGAGGCAAACATCTTCTGCTAATGTTCATCAAAAATGGAGATTTGGTCTGGGAATTTGCCAGTAATGAATGATGATTTATGGATCTGCCAGAAAACACTCTAGCTTCCCTCAAAGAACAGCAATATATTGAATTTGAAGCACTAACTATAGTTGACACTAATGGGCCCAGTTGATCTGCAGGTGCCTGTGGACCATGGAGGAGATAAGCCCTAAACATGAGGTTTTGATCAAAGAGTTTCCTGTGCACTGATAGTTTAGAAAAGGCCATAAGCTGAAACATGGCAGTTTCAGTGTTAGGTCCCTTAGTAATTGGGAGATTTTGAATCACAATATATACCACCACGGACAATTTTCATTAAAACCAGATTAACTGAATTACTTTTGCTCAAGATTCTCCATGAAGAACTGCCAGAATGGTTTATCTTGCTCAAAGTAGGCAAGGTGTGATGGTACACATTTTCCAAATTGCTCATCTCTGCTCCCTGTTTAGTCAAGCTAATGTTTATAAGAAAGGATACAGTAAGTCAGCCCTTTCATGAAAGAATTTTATGGTTGTGAATGTGAAATCCTGACGTATTTGTTTTTTATTCCTAAGTCATTTGAAGTTACACATCTTGAAAAGCACAGTCTATCCTGATACATGCAACAGTGAACTAATGAGATGCCTCAGCACCCTGCGCGGGGACAGGAGAATCATTTGTTCGGTGTTTAAGTCTGACAAAACAAGTGTGACGCAGTAAAATTCGGAGAATAGTAACATTTATGTTGGATACAAGTAATCTTGATTACTGAATCACCCCACAGTTTTTAATTTCCTTTCTCTTCTAATTGGCAAATGCTCTAAGTGACTGGGCAATACAAACTGTTCTGGCATGTCCTACGGTATAGGTTAGCCAGGTTTTATTGTTCTGAATGATGCCAATTATCTAATGTTTTCAGAAAGTCATTATCAGTTCTAATTTTATTGCTCACTGATTTTGCATCCTAAGATAGAAGCAATGTAACACCGAGTTCTCTGCTTACTAAATTGTTATTTTATGAAACCAAATGAAACCAAAAAAAAAAAAAAAAAAGGAGTTAAGCAGGAACTGACCACTTTGGCACTGATACATATTTCAAATGGAAGTTTTGCTGTCGCTCCATGCAAATGGCCACGGGGACGAAGGCAGGTGTGACTGACATGATCACAGGCTTTTTTGTTTGTTCAGAAAAGGAACATCCTTCCATTTCTTGTTTGCTGTGAAAATGACCTCTGAAAAGATTCTGCGACTGTACAGGAAAAACTGCAAAGGATATTTTATTAATTTTACAACCCTCTTTACATATTGGGACATTTAGAGGATTCTATGGTAGTCTTACTAAATTTTAACTTTGTACTCAAAATTTAAATATATTTCAGAGAATTAGGAAATTACATGAAGAAGAAAGCACAGTGATGAACATTAAAACTGGCAGAAAAAGAGGCAGAAAAAAAATGTAATCATAAATTGCTTTATCATTGGGACCAGACTGAATTTGCATTGTCACTGAATGTGAGCAATTGCCTCATTAGCAGGTGGTACTTTGTGTGTGATATTGTTATATGCACGTATATATGCACATATTCTCAGAGTAGCTGTGTGCTCTGGGAAAGGAGGCATTATGTGAAATGCTTCCTTTGATTTAGTGAGCTACCATAAGAAGATTCCTGCTAGGTGACTATGTAATGAGATGTGATCTCTCTGTCCTGTTGTTTCAGTGAGAATGGAAACCAACACAAATACATTGAACAAACCACATGAAGGAGAACACAGTGGTTACTGGAGCATGTATTTAAGCCAAATTTGAGATCAGTCTTCATGTTTCAAGCTTTTTCAATTATCAATTAAGATATCAATTAACAAGTTACAAATGATACCAGCTCTTCTACAGTTGCCTGTGTTGGAGTCTAGATGTTGCATGGTCCAAAGCTTGTTTGTCCCTTAGGCTTTTCTACAGCAGGGCGGTATTATCTCTTTGGATTACAATGTCTTTGGACCAAATCCTCTGTCCTTTGTATTGGTATTAATTGCTGCTTCTGACTTGTACTGTTGTTACCCACTCCTGCTCTCTGTGAATCAATGATGAGTTGATGACTAGTGGTGTATCCTCTGACCAGTGAAGTTTTTTGGCATCAGAGCTTAGCCAAGATGGTTTTGACAAGCACATTGCATCAAGTTCCCTGCTACACTCTGTATTCTCAAAGTCTGTCTTTAAAACGCTAGTAACTGGAAGAACTACCGGGTCTTATTTTGTCCTTAATTCTATCCATACTTCTACTGGGGCAATGCTGGGACCTAAGTTTGAGATAAGGTTATTTTGGAATAAGCAGAATACTTTGCTATTCAGACAAAAGCTTGATTTCAGTGTTATTCAGTGAAGTCCTCAACTTGTTTTTATTTTAGGAATGGATTATTTGCACAACAGCTGGGCAGAAACTGGAATGGTAGTTGCATAGAAAACACTGCCAGAGAACCGGGGAATTAAATTCATTGTGAGAGTGCCAGGATGCGGCTCTACTGAGCTCTGCAGGTTGCCACTTGTGCCAGCAAACTTCCTGAGTGAGCCTTTGCATCTGTCCATGGAGGCCATTCCTTAGTTTAAGGTCTCTTTAAAAAAGTCAGAGGAAACTCCTACCCCAAAATATGCTGCCTCCTTCACCTCTGTGCCAGTTTCATTCTTAGTTTATTTTAAATTTAATGGTGTTTTTATAGATAGTGTTATGTTTTGAACGTGATGAGATTTGGGCATAGAAACTTTCAAAATAACTGATGCGTTTAATAAAAGTTTCCATTTTTGTGGGAATATACCTGTAAATTGTTTGACTTTTATTTTGTAATATTAGTCTTTCCCAAACCAACCAAACAGTATGTAAGATGTAGGTTTTGACTAAGCTTTGTTATAAAAGGTTCTGTGTATGTCATGATTTGGTAGGACTGATGAAATGAATCTCCTCTCTTACAAAAATTTATCTTGAAATTGTAACTTGTAGTGCTTTTAACTTCACCTCTCACTAGTCCTGATGAATTTGTTTACAAAATATGCAGGAGCCAGATAAACTTGTACAATCTGAGTCGTACAATCTGAGTCTTCAATGTGAAGCAGTTGATTAAATGCTTTGGGCTGAGGTATGGGTGCTTGTGTGAAGAAGTCCATGGCTATGAAAGAATGACATGTATAATATATAAGAATAATTCAGTGCCTTTAAATGTGTAGCTCTTGTGAAGTCAGTAACTTGTTTGACAATTTAAGAATGCTGTTAGTAATAAAAAAAAGTGAAATAACTTCCATATGTCTTAAGCACAAAGTGTAAGACATGATTGGTATTTTTTTGTGTTTGTTCACATTTCTTTATTGAACAAATAAATATTGTGACTAGGATTCTTGCTTTCTTTGTTTGAATAGTATTGTAGGCTTTAGCAGTCTCAAGTATTCCTGTCATTACTAACAGTGACAAAAATTGGGCGCCAACTCGGGCTTTTTTGTGGTCTCCAAAATACATGTTTTCTTGACTTCATTTTGTTTTAATGTGATAATCATAAAGTTTTTGAAATCTCCTGTCTGCTGGAGTTATTACTTCAGCTTGTCCAGATTCAGACATGCACTGGTAGATTCTGTGTTTATGTATTTGCAAAATAAAACAAAGCAAAAATCGAAGAGAATCAGGGATGTGTTACTTCATGGCAAGCAAGCATGCTGCTTATTTGCTCTTCTAAGGAATTTTAGATGCATTTTAGGTTCAAGTTCACTTTTATTTAATATATTTTGGTTGAAGTAGTTCTTGCTTTTCAGGATTTTTCCATATGAAAAAAAAACCTAAACTGTCAGATGGTTTACCCTCTGTCATTAAATGTCAAACTTTCAAACCAAAGGAAAAGAAGAAGGTTCAGCTACTGGCTGTATATTCTGGTTTTTTTTTTGGCTTTTGTTTGATCTGGATAGGTAAAATAAGGTAAATAAGGACTGAAGACACACCTCTGTACATGTTTCTTTTTTGAAGTATTAAAAAAGAAAAACAACCCATAATGTCCAAGAATTTTAAGCTGACTTCTTATATATATCTTATATATGGGAAGCATCCCTATAGTTGAATTGTAGAGTTCTTGGTCCTCCAAAAAACTTGTCTTAGTACTTTCCCATCTTATAACATATATCAGGCTAGTTTGCCACTTATTTCTACTTCCAACAAACCTTTCTTTTATTGATTGGGATTATCAGTAAGGGCAATATATATATATATATATATTTTTTTTTACTTTTTCCTGTAAAGAAAGAAGTAATTGTATGGACCTGTTTCCTTAAACAGAACATCTCCTTGGTGTTTAGGCTGATACTCTGAAACATAATAAAAAGTAGTCTTTGACTTGTCTCAAGTCTTATTTTTTGCTTGCTTATTATTTCTGTAGTACTAGCCACTTCAGATACTTACATGAAGTGGTTTTTGCATGTCATTTGTGCATATTGCTTTCAGTTATTAAAATGAAGGTTCATTGTATTTAAACTTATGTATATAGTAATATATTATTTAAACTGGCAAATGTTTTAATTGACAAATTCTCAATTTATGCAGTTTGGTGAATATGTTGCTTTTTTTCAGAGAAAAATTTAAATTGAAATAAGTAGAGCCATGTTACTTTTTCATAGGTTAGGATGAAGATTATTCCTATGCAGGTATGGTATGGTGGTAAATGTAAGGCTAAAGATAAATATTTCCATTATTGTTAAAAATATACTTCTTATAGTACTCTGTACACGCAAAGGACTATACAGAGGGAGTATAGGTGACAGTCTTTTCTTGGAATTGAACATGAAATTGTGTTTTCTGATAGTGGTGTTTAAAAAAGAATAATTTTTAGTCTATCACACTGAATTAGGACGGGTGTTCTTGTTTAAGCACATAAATTTTCTTACATGTATGTCGGTTCCACTGAGCAGTAGTAACGAAATGATCATCTTTTTGCCATCAGTTGATAACTTATTAAGGATTAAAAGAAAAAACAAGAACTGGACATGAGTTGATAGTGTGTCAGAGAATGTGATTTATCAGCAGGATATGAATGTGAAAAGCTTGAGCCAGCAAAACGTCCTGTGCTGAGGACCTAATCCAGCAAAGTCTTGGAAAGTGCACACTTACCTGCTCTTCTGGGGCAGAGCTCAGCGCTCAGCAAGTTCTTACGCTCTAACTGTGCGAGTGGGAAAGCAAAATCATTAGATGATGATCTGAGAGATCTCCAAGTCAAGGCTACTGACTCTTTCACTGGATAAATGTTTGGATACTTGAGGGTGAATAATACTTTTGAAGTCGGTATGCTTAAATTTAAGCACACGTTTAACTGTATCAAAGGAAACTTATTTTAATTAAAGATTGCTCTTGTGATATGTGCCAATATCCGTTTTGTGGGGATAAAAGAAACCCCGTAAAAGAGACTTAAAATACCCATAAATTTTCTTTCTTTTTAATTAAAGCCTTTTCTTTTCCAGAGAATATATAAAATGTTTTTTCTTATGTGGTGTCTCTTTAATTATTCCTCATACTTCTTGTTGGAAGGAAAGTTAACTGTGCTTGACTCTGAGATGCTCTGTGTACTTTGCTTTCTGGAGGGAAAAACATTTTTTAGTTTCCTTTGACTGAAAATAGTTATATTGTGAATGAACGTGATGTGCAACAAATGTGTACCTAGAGCCTGCAATTTTATTACCATCGGTGGCACAAACCAGTTATTAGAACAGGTCTGAGATCTTGGTGCACTTTCAAATTTGTCTGATAATCACAAAAGTACTGTTACATGTCATAACAGGAGGAAAAAGATCTTTTGCAGAACAAAGATTTTCACAGTTGTTGTGTTTCTTTCTTTTAGCCCCAAAATTACTGTTTTTGAGGGGTCCTAAAAAACAATTCTTCCTATTACATACTTCACTTATGCTTCTAGGGCTATTATATTTGTCACTCTACAAAACAGGGTAAAATTCTGGGCAATTTTTGCTTCATTCTTTTGGAAACTGGAGTATGGTATTAGATGAAATGGGAGGATTAAATGCTGAAAAAGAGGAAAGATTAACATTTGAGGGACTGTGGATTCGTGTTGAAAGATGTGCGGGGGAAGACTAGCAACAGTTTTTGCTTTGTACCTTAATTCCTAGGTGCTTTATAGTACATATACATTCAGGTAGTCTTTACTGCTTTGGTTTTGTATTCTGGTCTCTTTTTGTGATCTTTTGATGTACTGTCTGTGCTTTGAAAATGCATTGCTGCCTGGGAAGTGTTACTCAAGTCTAAGTAGGAAAAGAAATTTAGAAATTTCCTAAGAAGCCCATAAAACACTGCCAGACAAATCTTAATGTTGTCTGCCCAGGAGAGAACTGGGATTTCTTTAGCACTGTTCATCTTCAGTAGCAGTTTCTAGAGCTCTGTCTTCCTCTGTTATGGTCAGGTTGGCACCAGCTTGTGAGGGACTGGAGACGGAGCTGCAGCTCCTGCCAGAGCAGAGTAGGTGTCTGCTTTGCTGTTCAAGCTTTGATGTCTTGTTCTTAAGTCAGTTGAGTCTATGAGACTTCTATTTAATGGCTGGTTAGAAAATACAGCTAAAAAATGATTAGAGGCGCTCGCTCTCTCTCTCTTCTTTTTTTTTTTTTTCTTCTTCCTGTGAATGAACCCCTGTTTGTGTGAATAAAATGCATAGAAAGGATTTTCAGTCCTTTTGATTCCTGTTAGAATCAGGAGGCCAATGTCAAAAGGAAACTCTGTTTTGTGTTTTAATACATTAAATAATCTGAATAAAAATGAGAAAGCAGGATTAAAAAAAAAATACGCTGCGATATGATGGAAATCTTTTCTAGTGTCCTATAGCTTTTCGGTCAATGCAAAAATAATTCTCTCTATAACTAGCATTACTCGCATTTTTTTAAAAACAGACATTTGTATTGCAATACTAAAGATCATTGGCATCTATGTTATTAAAGAATATGCATATTTTTCTGAGCCTGCTGGTTTCCTGCTTTACTGGTGCATTTTAATGTGTTGAAAATTTATCTGAAAAAAGTCCTTGAGGAATGTCTTTTGAACCAAAATGCCCAATCAGAGGAGAGAGATATTTGTTTTGTAAAGAAAATGTCATCTTTATACTTGCACTGAGGTGCTGCCTAAGAATCAGCCAAGAATAAAAGCACTCTGCTTATTTGCTCTTCTAAGGAACAAATTTATGACCTACCCCTGCAGGATTTGGGGCTGCCCAGGTGCACAGAAGAGAGACAGAGAAAGAAACCAATTTCTTCTTTGCATGTGCTTGCATTTAATCTTGTAAAGATCTATTCAACTATTATTAAGATTTGTGAACAATAAGACAGATAAAGCTGAGCAAAAGAACAGTTCATTTTTATCAGATTAATTTAGCCAGTGATGTTCAGCCCTCCTCATTGTCACTCTAATTTGGACAACACTGGAGGTGGTTTCTGGGATTGGTCTCAGGCAGCTTCAGGTTTGACTGCTGGAGCTTCTTCAGATCCATGTTTTACTGCTGATCTTCTAGAGTTGTCTTTTCTATGGCCATGTACTGAAGCACTGCAGCTCTTTCCTGATACTGTGTAACATAAAGTATTTGCCGTTCATTCTGTCTGACCCGAGCAGGTATTAGTCCCTTGCCACACAAGCACCCTTCTGTTTTTTTTTAAGCTATGTGTGTCATCTGCTCTCTCTTTTTTGTTTGCTTTAGTTTGAGGAAGGGGAACGAGAGAGCAGCGTTCAAACAGGAACATTCTGCTTTCCGTGTTCACTGTGGCAGGGCTCCTTCTGATCTATTGCCTTGGCTCCGACTGTGCTTGGGATTTGCCATTTCAAAGCAATAAACTCTAGCAGTAAAGCTCAGGGTAACCTTCCTCTTAAGGATGTTAGAAATTGTTTTTTTGCCCTGAAGTTTGAGAATCTACGTTACATTTGAAGTGTCTGTTTATATCTTTTTTTTCTTACAATTTTAAGGTAGATATTCTTGTCATCTGTGTGCCTGATTTAATCCTGTCATCTGATGTCTAAATAGTATTCAGTGGGAATGAAATTCAATGTCTATAATTGTGCATTGTGTGGAAAAAAAAAAAAGGGTTCATGATATTACCTGATCATTTGGATTAATATTTTTAACGGCTTTTTAACTGCTATGGCTGGGAATTGTGAAGCCCTGAAAAACAAACAAACAAACAAACAAACATTTTGACATCTAAAGCAGGAAACTGGGAACTTGTGTAACCCCGGTCCCTGGCCCTTCTGCATGGTAGAATATTCGGAACCTGTGGATCCAGCATCTCACATGAGAACAAGCAGAACACGTACCTAGTCTTTTACAGTAATTCTTTGTATGCTGAGGTTTTTTTTTTTTTTCCTGAAACACTTCAGCTTTGGCAAGTCAGTAATTTGTTGGAAAGTTCTTGATTCTAGTCATAAAGATCAACAATAAAGTTAACTGCACTGGCAAGATATGGACCTACTATATAAACCCAGAGGTCTAACTACAGTAGCATTGTAAAGAGAAGAATGTTAGGAAGAAAAGTATCATCTGATTGTATCATAAAAATGTACAGTGTTAGTAATGGCAGCAGCTTCTAGGAGGAAGATCAAGTATAAAAGACCATTACCATTTTAGAAATTGGAAGTGTTGGAGGTTACCCTCTCTGTGCTCTTTTTACTGGGAGAGGGTACTGCTGTGCTTGGTGTGACTGCTGGAGGGAGACCCTGAACTGATGTGGCTATGCAGTCAGTAAATGCATGGTATATGAATGATGGCAGCAGAAGTGTGCATGGCTTTTGTAAAACTGCTTTTTCTTTTTCTTTTTTTTTTTTTTCCTGTCTTTAATTTGAGGTCAACTGTTCTGAAGGCTGCCGATGTTCTGTGGTGGACAGAGCTACGGTGATCTGGCAGCATTCCTAGTTTTTTGTGCTGCTTTGGAGCAGCAGAGTGGAAGTACTGTCGTAGCCACAGTATTAAAAATTTTAAAAACATTATCAGTAATCATTTATGGAAATGAATAATAAATCAATATAATAGCTTGTATTTATTTTGAATTTTACTCTGCAGGTGGTTTCCTGTTTGGCATAGGTTGCAGGATGAAGGAGCACAGCCAGCATAGTCCTGGCCAATGATCTCTGTGTTTCAGCAACTTAGTGGGGAAGAAGCATGGATCTCATTGCAATGAGTTCCCAGAAAGAAGGAGGAATTTCCAGCAACCTCTGCAAAGCTTCTTGAGCAACTGCAGCCGTTGCTTTATTTTCTGACATTTTTTTCCCAGTTGAGATGCTCTTGTTAATAGCAAAGGCTTTCTGAATAATTTCCTTCTCTCCCCTCCCCTTAAACCTTTTTTTCCTTCTCTGTTCTTCTTACTTTACTTTTTCATTTCCTAACATTTTTTTTTTCTACTGGGTTGCCTCCTTAGGTGCATGTTACAAACCATTTTGTATTGCAGTAATGGCAGAAACAAGCTAGCTAAGGTATGCACGTGTTGCTATCTGGGTCTAACTTCCGACTTTTTTCCTGACAGTACCACTATGTATAGACAGGTGGCTGTATCTACGGAGAATCAAGGGAAAACAGGCCCAAAATGGATATGAAAAGGTCATTTTGTCCCGTCTTACTCAGCCTGTGGTTCATGAATCATTGCTGGTCCATAAGTCATTACAAAATCGTCCATGAAACAAGTATAAAACGCTCCATGCCCAGACACACTCCCAGCATTTGGCAGGATTATGTCAAGAGTATGTGGGCAGGCATAGTCAGCGATTGGTTCCCAGTGCTGTCCAGGCTTCGTTAAAATATTTATTGCTGTACAATTCTGAATTTATCAAAGTTTTGCTTTTTACCCAAATGTAAGGCATCCCTTCTCTCACCTTTCAGCAATCCTAGACGAGTAAAATGCAGTATAAACAGTGAGTTTCTCTCAGGTGATCAGCTTGTAGTTCAATTCTTTCCCTTTGCCACTGATCTTTATCTATTAGCTGGCTAAAAAAAAAACCTCAGTGAGTTAATTTTTATACATGTGGAAGTAGATTTGAGAAGTTGATGGATTTAGGCAAGATCTAAAAGGATATATAGGTATTTTTCAGGCATGGGACTGCACTGACGCTCTACAGAGAGGCTGCCCAACCCGTGAAGGGCTCCAGAGTCCTAAGACCTGCTGTATTTCATCCTAACAGACCTACCTTATATGCAAATACTTTGTTTCACACGTGTAAAATAAAGTTGGAGTTTCATTAGGCATTTTGCACAGTGCCTCAAAATCTGTAATACCAAGGATCTGCCGTTTAGAAATCTTTAGTCTGCTTTTCACTTGCAATTGGGTAAATGCCCTGCACTAAATATCTGTCTGACAACTACTTAGCAGTAAGTTTCGAGGCTCAAGTTATTTTTTCCCAAGTAAAGATATGATTCCCAAGACTAGGTCTCTTGGCATGACTAGGTATGAATAATTTATTTCAGGCCAGAGTGCATTTCTGCTTATCATTGGTTTTTGCTTTTCCAACTGTGCATAACATGGAAAAATAAAATATTTTGGGGAAGACTGGAGGAGGATAGGTTGTTTGGATGGTTGAAAAAAGGATTTTTGAGCATTTGAGGCAAATTTTTCTAAAATGGGCATTTGAGAAGCTGTTTGTGACTGTGTAAAGGTGTCATGGGATAATGTTTTGTTTAATGCCATAAGGAATTTAAACACTGTTACTTTAACTCTTGCATTTGTATTCCAGACTTCAAATTTCAAGTCCTTCCCCCCTAATAAAAGAGAAACCAACAATTCTTGGGTTCAAATTTAACCTTGAAGATGTGAAGCAGTAGAAACTAATAATATGGTGTGTCTAGTTTATTTGTGCCATCTTTATAGATGAACCATTAAAAACTTCTCTCCATCAGTTCTCTGTAGAAGTCATAGATGTAGAGTAGGTCAGAAACTGAGTAATGCTCAACGTTTGCAAAAGAAAAAAGAAAAAAAAAGAGGAAGAAATTGGTTTAAATGGCTTACTCGTAACTCTGAGATTTGCAAAGGAACTGCTGGGACATCATGTTATCATGTTGATTTACATTCAAAAAGATATTGAATTCCAGTAAAATCAGATTTTTTAAAAAATTCATTAATCTGATTGAAGTCTCTTCTGGAATCTGATAAACCTAATAAGTTTTTCATTTGCACTTGAAGTTTAGCTGTGGCAGCTTCCTGCTTGATTCTGTGCTCATCTCACGCAGTGCTCTCCTCTCAATGTGCCTTTGCGCAGAGGTGGTGACTCTGTCCTCCCGCAGCCTTTGCTTTGCCAACCCAGCCAGGCTCTTCTAGGCTTAAATTAGGGTCCTCTTGGGCTCATTGGCTCCTGCACAGCCGACAGTTTGGTGGTGGTGGCTGGGCCGTATGCACCAGTGAGACCTTGAAAGGGACTGTCAGGCTCCCTTTTTCCTACAGCTTCAGAATTCTCTGGTAGAGACTGTTCCTTAGGGAAGAATTCAAGTTCTTTACCAAGAGGAACAATTTTTTCCTCTTAAAAATCAGCAAAAGATGTTTCATTAATTGTTGAAGTAGGCTAAGAATATGTGCCCATACTTTGATAACAGAAAGTCACTTTATTTCTGCTTTCTGTTTCTTTATATCATTTTTCTTTTTAGACCTTTTATCTCCCTTGTTTCTTTCTCATCCTTAACCGCTGCCTGCCTTTGCTCTCCCGTTTATGCCTCCCTGCCACTCTCCTCCCCAGCCTCCATTCTTTTTCAGGATTTGCTTCCTGAGCTTTCCCAACTCTATTTTTGCTAGTTCTAGGTCACCTTTCTGTTTGATAGGGACTTTTTGCTCCCCACAGCTGTCAGGTCTCTGTCCCCAGCCTTACCTCCAGGTCCTTTGTTGACCTGGTCTGTTCTGGTTCTAGACTTGTTTACTTGAGGAGATCTCTGTCTCCCCTAACTGGCAGTCCAGTTCCTTGTGTCTGCCATTTACTTGTCACTGGTGGTTATAGTGGTGGGCATGTTTTGATGTCTGCTTTCTGGTGACCAGTTGCATCTGGATGTAAAGTTTTTGTCAGTAATGATTGTAAGAAAGATCTATTTTGTCCTTATGACCTTGGATTGGAGCATGATTCCAAGGTCCTGTTTCAGGATCTGTGGAGCAGGGCTGATACGTGAGGAAGGCATGCAGTATATTTTGGAGAAATTAGGTGCTCTGTTCCTCTATTTCTTTTAAGTGTACTCAGTTATCTCATTTTGTAATTGGTTTTATATTAAAATTTGGGTAATTTTCTGTAGGGCTATTTCGTGACACATTTATGATGCAAATTCAAAGCTCTTCCCTCTTTCCCTCTTTTTCGAAGAAAAACATTGGACATTTTGGAAAATACAACTCTGTAAAGTATTTCAGTTTCAAGCATGAAAGTATCTTTCTGACCCGTTTTGTTGAAACAACATCGGTAACAACAGTTACCAGCCAGCATGTAATTAGCACAGATTTCAGTCCTGTTAAAATTTGGCAGGGAAATAGCTACCTGCAGAGGCTGTGCATTGTGAGAAGCTGGCAACTCTGATAGTAGATAGTACTGATAATGAAAGAATGACAATAGCAAATAGTGCCTGCTGTGTAGCTAGAAGCTGATGCTCACTATTTTAGAGGGATATCTTGGAGAATGTTGTTGTCCACTGCAAATTCTACTGTCTGCAGATTTTTTTCTCTGTGTGGTTAGGGGGGCTACCTTCTTTTCAGAAGAGGAAAGAATGAACAGTATTGAGAGAAAGCTGTCATGAACAAATCCGGATATTCTTGACTTTCTTTCTTACCAGGTATTCTTATTTTCCTTCAAGGATTGAGATTTATCTGATAGGGAAGAAAGTACTTTCTGATAAAGACCAAAAATGTAATTAAAATTCTTGACATCCAAAATGAGCAGGAAATGATAAAGAGCCCTTTTAGGATTTCCCCTTAGGACCCACAGAGAAACCTGGCATTACTCTTCACTCTGTTTTGGGAGGATGTAATTAAAGAAGAATGGGAGCTGCTGTATAAAATAGGCAATGCATGAAATTTTGCAGATTTGAAGGAAAAAAAAATGTGTTTCATATGAATTTCCCTGAAGTGTAGGGAACATAGGCTTTACTCACAAAAGAAACTGTTATACCAACTATATGAACAGGAAGTTTTTTTCTAGGGAATAAATAGAAGTTCTCAGGAGAAATCAGGTGGTATCAGCTATACTGCAGGCACCATTAGTCTCTGCATTTCTTTTCAGGGCCTAGAGCTGGAGTTCACTGCTAGAGCTTATCGGAATGGTGTCCCTCGCAGCCGTCCTGCTGTGCTCCAGGTATTCCACAAATTGGCCCCTTGTAAACGCAGCTGCTCTGGGGAGCGCCTGCGCGAGGACGGCCCATCGTGGCGGGCTTGAGAGCAGGGCAGTGTTTCACTGCTTGCTCCTACCCTAAAAGCAGGGGTGTTCACCGGCACTGACCTTGCTTCGTGGCAGGTGGCCTGAAGATAAGGAGCTTATTTAATGTAGCTCTGATTTCTTTCTGTTTTTTAGACTTCCAGTCTCTCTTCAACCATGTTTTTGAAGAGTGCTGCATAACTCATAGAGCAGTTCCCAAACATATCAGACAAATTGGAGAGTAATGGAGAGGGGCACTAAGTAATAAGCCCTTAGGTTGTTCATGAGTGTAACCTGTTTTATTTGGCACAATGGACATTTTTGGTGTGTGTGGGCTGGCAGTCTGCCTGTAGCTCTGGACTGGCACATGCTCCCTGGCTCTGTGAAGACGGGAAGAGGCACATGGATGCGCTAGAGGGTAATACAGGACAGGCAGCCTGTCCCAGTCGTGTCTGACCATACTGGATTTTCTGTGGACACTAGGGATATGTCCCTGCTTTCAAAAAACATCCATGGAAGGGTTCAGAAATGTTCCTGGTTAAACTGCACTTGAGCTTTAGTGGAAGAGCTCAAATGATAATGTGAGATCCGGCTGATGGTGCATCAACTGTTACCTCACTGAACAGCTCGAAAGCCCTCTCTCTCAATATTGAGATTGCCCCTCTGCCACATATCAAGTCCTTCAGCTCAAAATGAAATATCTAAAATTTTCCAAAGAAAAATTTGATAGAAAGTTTGGTGTTATATAACACATTTTCTTCCTCTCAGAATGTCTGTTTTGTATCAAAAAAATAAAAGCAGAAAGCATTATTCGTCATTTTTAAGTCTGAACATGGCATTGTGAGAAACTTTAGCTTAGATGTTTAATAACTTAAAAAGAGGTGCCTGAAGACACAGGCAGTTTTAATAACTGGCACTGATATTAACTATAGTATATGTATCTAAATTTGGAAAGTTTTGCTCTGACAGAAGATGTAGGTAGTTTGTTCCTGCCACCTGAGGAGGCGATGCCCTGGACATTGGCCCTGGAACTGAGGTAGTAATGAGATGCAGTCGGTGTGTCATTTCTCAGAATCTAAAAGAGCAAATACGATGCTTCTTCTTACAACAGCATAGAACGCTGGCTTTATAGGTCGAAGTGGTCCACTTCAGAATACTTCATATAAAGTTATTTTCAAAGTTATTTTTTTTCCTGTGTGATCTTGTGTTTCTGATGTGATCTTTATGGTTTTTCAGAAACTGAGGGCTCTGGTGGGAAACTGAAATAATCAAGAGTTTGATATTAGAAACAATGTCTGGAAATAATGCTGGAGAGTGACTGCAAGATACAGCTGATAATGAAAAACACCTGTGTTCTGTTTTTTCTGTAGTCTTTTATCATACCTATTATTTGAGTGTCTGAAAGCATTTTATAATATAGCAAACTAACGCAAGAATTTCCAGGGTGATCTGTACATCTGATGGCCACCCTCCTATAGTGCAGTTAAGCAGCCCATGATCATGGAGGGAAAAAAAACCACACGTTTCATAAGAATCTTCAGAGTATTTTGACTGCTTTCTTCCGCTTGCTGATGTTGAGTACTGAAAATTTGTTACAATCCTGGGGGAGGTTGCTGCTGTGCAATACTGCAAATTTAGAGCATACAGGAATATTTGTGTACCAGAGCTGTTTGCTGGCTTTAGCTTTGGCTGTCATCTTCGCTTACTGCTGGTGGTTTGAGACTAAAACTGCTGCAGACTCAGCTGGACTTGGGTTTACATTTATAGACTGCAGCTGGATCACAAGGTTCTTGGAGTGGCAGCCAACTGTCCAGCTTGTGCTTAGTTTACAGGGCAAGTTGTTTGTTTTTATTAGATTATATCTTTGTGGTTGTAGGAACAGATCCTGTTCCTAACATTTGGATCTTCTCTCCATTCTATATCCTCTTACCTTTGGTTCTGCTGGGCTTTCCTTCACCTGTCAGACTTTACTTTGGAAATTTAACTTTTGATTCTTTCCTTTTCCTTCAGGAAAAAATATCTTTAATGAAATTCATGCTTTAATTTCCATTTTATTATAAAATAATAAGTTTCTAGTTTTTCCTATTTTTGTAGCTCTTCTCCAGTAGTAGTAGAAAGAGTAAAAAAGTTGCTGTTATGATAGCTTTCAGTTTATGAAATTGAAGTTATTCTGTATGAAATTGAAGCTATTCTGTATGTCATCTAAAATCAGTCTCAAGCTTTTAAATGTAATTGTGTGAGGAGGGGTTATCTCCATCCTCCCTCCTCTTTTTATTTTTTACTTTCGCTGCTAACATGTGGCAAAAGTTCATTTAGACCTTTCTGTGGAAGCAAGAGGCAGAACTGTGTCCCAGCAGTATGTGGTGTCTTTATAGTTTAATTTCCGTGTAACGGTATGTTAAGTGAACTGGTTTCAGTTGTAGCTAGGAAAATCTTATTGTTGCTCTGGCATTTTTGTCTGTCTTTTTTGAAAAGAAGAAATATGTGTCTTCAGGTGACTTGGGACCTTCTTCTCTTGGGAAGAAGTCCCAAGAGCAAAGATGAGCAGAGTTGATGGCGTTTCCTGCTCGCTTGTGGCGTTCATGAGGAACAGCGACTGAGAGCAAAATCTAATTAAAGCACCAGCTAGTCCAGCACACTGGTCCTGTTCTTATACGTTCTGAGATCAACTGCTCATCTTTTACAGAGACTGACCTAATCTCGAGGATAAAATGGTTCATTAATTCCTAGCTGTTTCTGTCATCACACTTATTATTGCTAGAAATTGCAGTTGAAATGTTTTAATATTTTAGTATCACATGTAGATTGCCTGCTTCTATTCAATACATGCTTACACTGATTTTAAGAATATCCCAGAACATGACTTTTGAAAGCCTTAGAGTTGTGTGCAGGTTTTGTTTGTTTTGTTTTGTTTCTTTTTGTAATTTAGCCATACTGTTAGTAATTTGTGAAGAATACAGTGGATGGATTTTTTTTTTGAATGCTCGATTTGCAACATAAATGGGATTTTGACTATATATATGTATGCATACAGGCAAATATACAATTGTACTGATAAAATTATTTGGCAGCTTCTCAGATTAATTTTTTGTTTTTAGCTGGAGAAAAATGAATTTTGAAATTCTGTGTCAGGAATCTACATCTTTGTTTCAGGATGATGTGCGCTTGGCTTTTAATGAGGACCTTGATGTTGTGCTAACTGCAACAGCAGGAGTTTCTGCTGGCCTCAAGCATGAAGAACCAGCTTATGTCTGTCTGTAATTCTGAGTATGGGGATACAGTTGTTATTGTGCAGCATGGAGTTTGGCCCTCAGGTGTTTCCTGCCCCTTCTTCTGTACAGGCTGGGCTTCCTAGCAGACTGCAGCTGGGGGAGCCCCATGGTTTAAGAGTATTGTGATGTTCATGGAGGTTAAATCATGAAACTTCAGTGTATCAGGTGAAATGTGGTCTGCTTATGATGTCTGGCAAAGACAACGTACTGCTTTTCCTGAAGGTTTAACAGTGCTAAGCCTGTACAGTCTCATGTTCTTTCTCCTCCCCCTCCCCCCTTTTTTTTGGTGTAGAGCAATGAATACCTTCAGTTGCTAATTTGTATGGAATAAATGCTTTGCTGTCTGCAGCAACCTACAGAAGAATTTTCCTGTTGCATCATATTTTATTTGAGTTTTTATAGATGGCCTACAGTTTTGAACCACTTGAGAAGAAATGGAAGGACTGGAAGTGGAAGTGTAGGTTAGGGTGGTGTGAGGAATGCCTGGACTCCAGGAGCTCAGGTGCAGTGCTGTTGAGATCAGACTGTTCTGCTTTATCAGGCTGGAAGTCCTTACTATGGGAGAGTTACAGAACCTGATCACCATATGAAGAGGTCATGCATTTTTGTGTGTTACATAGTAACTCCATTTTCCTGTTACCTCCTGAGTTTCCATTGGAGAACTTCCTGGAGGAAGACTGGCTGCAGAATTAGACTTGAGATTCAAGAATGTCACAGAGAAGAGCTGGAGAAAGCGTGCAGAGCTTCACACCTGTCAGGAGACCTTTTTATTTTTTCCCTCTTTATTTTTTATTTCTTTCTTTCAGACAGGTCTGGACAGAATATTTTGCTCTGCTTTTCTTTAAAATTATTCTGATGCAGTCAAAGTTTTATGAAGACTAGATCATTAATGTGTATTTTAAATACATTTCAATGTTCTTCAGCCTTAACTTTTGCAAGCTGGAATGGATTACATTTATTGAGGTCTATGATTATGTTCACTTATTGCAATCCTGTGTGTTAGAGTTCCCATTTTACCAGACTCAGTGTCTGTTTGCTGACATCTATTGCGGATCAGTAACGCTTGTCTTGTAGATTTGTTCTTTGAACACTATCATTATCGACAGCGAGGTTTGTGATTGTATGTTTTCTCTGTTTCAAATACTTTATTTTTTTTCTTTATTGCATATTTACCTGCAGGCATTTGGATTGTCTGACTTATTGAAGTTGAGTTTGGAGTTGCTGATTCTGTGTCTTTGGTCTAGACTCTGTCCTTTTTAATAAAAGGAGCAGAAGTGCTGTCATGACAACACTGGTGCTGTCTCCTGTATGGCAGCATAGTCTGTGTTGCTCCTGAAAGCCTTGCCAGAGGTGGAGTAGGTATCATTGTCACATTTTAGATAATTGTTTGAGGTTTCTACTCAATTTTCCTACATATTGAGAGCCATTTAAAATTAATTGAATGAATTTTTATCTTACAAACTTCCCTTTCTCCTCTTTGTTAGTGACACTGTGGATCATGATTGGGCTTTTAACTGCTTTTTGACACGGATGCAGTTAGTGACATCATGCTTGCCTACAGTGACACTGTTCAGGGAAGTGAAGGAGGTACCTATTGGTGTGAGGAGATACAGATTGGACTTCCTCTGTCACCTAAGCGGTGGGCCTCCTGGGAAGCAGACATTTTGATGGAATTATTAATTCATCAGGATTTTTGGTTTCACTACTAATGAAGTCAACTTTGTTCATCTGTTACATTGATTTTCATCTTGCTGCAGAGTCATGGCTGCCCTGCAATAGGCACTATGGAGGTTGCAAATCCCGCACAGGAAAGTCTAAGCTGTTTATCACCACGTACTGCAGAGAGCTGGACCCTCGGCTCTAACTCTCGTTACAGGTGCAGGACCCCATGTGTCCGTAGCCATCAGCCAGCTGCATGCAGCGGGGCAGTGCCATACTCTGCTTCCATGTTTTTGTTCTCTCAGGGCGGGTCTAGTTAAATTGGCTCCGTTTTCCCATTTTTCCAGCTGCCTCTGTCTGTTCCCTCACTGGTTTTGTGTAGGCACTTTACCTAATCTTGGTCTATGAAGTGATCCAGGTTAAAAAGAAGCTGCCGCAAGACTGAAAAAAGGGGAGAAGCTGCTTAAAATAGATCTCTCCACAGGAAAACAAAAACAATAGCGCAGTGTGAAGTGCTCTTTTTTTTTTTTTCTTAAATATAAATAAGAACAGAATATAGGAATTTCTCATATTGAATCAGACCTGAGTCCAGTCTCCGTGTTGGCAGTGGCCATACGTGACTGGCTAGGGAAGATGATGGCAATAGGGAAGCAGGTGATGACCTTCTATCCGCCTTTGGTTTTTGTTCATCTTTTCTGAATAACTTGTAACACCCTGTTGGCTTTTTTTCATTGTTACTGAGCATTTAGCTGATAGTTACCCCAAATGTCTATTCTAATCACTAAATTGCACTCCTGAGTGTTGAGTGGGATCAGAGCCCTTTATTTCATTTGTAATATTAGGATTGCTTTTCTCCCCATGTACAGTCTTTTATAAACGTGACTTTTTTGCAATCAGCCCATATCTTTACTTCCGTAAAGAATTTAAATATCCTCAAACTTCGCACCTTACTATTTATCTTCTCTGTGTTGAATGTTGAATTTTATGAATTTTCTATGAATATTCATTTTCTATGAATGGGTGTTGAATAATACAGGTCTTAACATAGCTCTCTGCAGAGCTCTACTGATGATTTCTCTCTATTATGCAAGTTGATCAACAACCCTCTTTTCCTGTTTCTAACAACTTAGTTATATAAGGATAAGGCAGGTACTGTTCTTATTTAGTAAACTTGAAAGTTACCTGTCTTTATTTTGAAATGTTTAGGCTTATTTTTCATAGTTTTATAGATTTTTTTTGGTCAGAATTTACCAAACTTGTCAGAATATACCAATTTTATTACATAACATTGTAACCCTCAACCCTATATCCAGAATAAACTTTTTACACTGAAGGAAAGATAGGATTTTCTATGCACCTCTGTTAATCAAATTAAATTACAAATTGAATTCAGTTTGCAGTCTTCCTTTTAAGTGTTTCCTTTTTTTTCTGTCTTAAAGACTTTCCTATAGTTTCAAATAAAACTGAATATCTTGTTCCATGTATGGAAATGATTCTACAAGTATCTGTCTCAAGAAAAGCAGATTTTAAAATGATTTGATTAGCGTTTTGTCATTTTGCTCTTTACAAACATGCCTAGTTATAATGCTCTTCCTGTAATTATATCTGTAAAAGTATAGTTTTCAATTACAGGTATAAGAAAAGAAACCCCTTTTCATGCTTTTGTATGTTTTCCTCACGTTTTAAGAATATTAGTTGACAGTGTTTTCTTATTTCTCTAGTACATATGTGATTTCTGGTCGGTCCTTTCCAAAGTTCTGCTAATCCCACTGCAGGAATAGGAGTGGGGTAAATGAATGACCTCATAAGTTAACATGTTGTTTGCAGTGGCTGGTACCAAAGGTTGAAATGGGTTAAAGTCCTTTGGGCACCTAAACATTCATATAGGAGACTTTTCCTTTGTCCTCACCTTAGGCTACTGGTGATCAGTTTGTGTCCTGGTGGTTTTTTTTTGTTTGTTTGTTTGTTTGTTTTTTTTGTTGTTGTTCTTGTTTGTTTGGCAGAGACAGAGGAAAATGCTTTCTCTTTGCCAAAATCAGAATGGGGATTTAATGCATTCTGGTATAGGGATCCTATAAAACTCTGCCTGGGGCTCTGGAAATAATTGCTAATTAAACCTAGTATAGACATTGGGTGAGGGTGGCCGAGCATCTGCCCTTTGATTTTTGCTAACAGAAACTTTGCAGCTCTCCCAAACTGGTTACTGGATTGGCTATGTTTGTCACCTAAATACTGCAACTGCTCCTCTGTTTACTTATTTTTTAGGAGAGGTAAAGAGTATGCCCTGGTGTTGTGGGTGCTGTGCTATGGTTAGGACACAGGAGTGTTCAGACATGAAGAAACCTGCATCTTGAGTCACGAGTCCTCACAACTGTGCCCAGTCCCTCAGGACTGATACATCAGGATCTAGTAAGCAAGAAGGTTTCTTCCCGAGTTCCTTCAGTGTTTGTTTTTTTTCCTCTTGTTCCAGCTCATCTGCCTTCTCTTAGTGCCTTGCAAATATCCAATTCTTATTGCAGACCCTTTAAACCTGTGTTTAAGAACAGGATTGTTGTTGTTGTTGTGAACAGAGATATTTGAAGATTTTTTTTCGAACAAAGGAGAATTTTGAAAATGGGGAAGCAGATTGATTGGGATGAGCTCTTACAGGCCTGCAAGTAGATTTTCTAAAGACTCTTTCTCTTGTGGCTTTATCGGCCTAGGCAGCTGGGTCACCTTACAGCCTTGGACAGCTCTTTTGTATGTAGTGCTGAGCCTGCAAATGAGCATCCTGATCTTCTGTGTCCTGGTATGTTCAATGACAAATATTTGCTACTATGGCAATTGTTGCTTGGAAGTTTTAAGTGAGACTGAACTCTCATTGTGCTAAGCAGTGTGCCCTGCTGGCCAAGAGACCTTGTTCTTGCAAGCTGTTTATATAGGACAGGTGAAAAACAGGCAAAATGAAATTCTACTCTTCCTTTGTAAAGGGTGGCCTAGCACTGGGTGACTTTAGACTAGGACACTGTGGGAGGTGAGGGAATTAAGCTCAGGTGTTCCGCACTACAGCATGTGGCTTATTTGTAAGCCCAGCCTTCCTTTTAATTCCATGACTCAAAGCTTATTTAAAATATTAGAATAATGTTTAACAGAAAGCTTAAGATGTTGCAGTATTTTAAGAGGCAATAAAATACTGAAATTAATGTGTCTCTTAAATATTTTAGCAGAATTAGATACAACTTTGCTTAACGTAAGACATTGTTTGCCAAATATGAATATTTGTTACAGGCTAAATCAGAAGGAGCTGGAGGTGTTGTGCATCATCAGGCTGGGTAGAGGAGCTGGGCTTTATTCACGAGGCAGGAAGGTTGCAGCTCCACAAGACGTAGTAGGATCTGTCTCTGGGGGAATTAGTCCACTCATCTCATCAGGAATTGATTTTGGCAAGCGACTGGCAAATGTTAAGACCCGTTATTGTCTTTCTAATATATTCATTTTCTCTTCCTCCCTTTCTCTGTGTGTGTGTATATATATACATACATATACGTATGGTGATTTGTGATTCTAAACATACTAGTATAATTCAGAAATAAGGAATGTGCGTCAATTATAAAATTGAGGTGATCAGTGCAGCCAACAGTAATTTAAGGTACGAAGCAGCAATGTGAATCACATAGTTGGGAAGGAGGAAATACCTAGATGCCATAGACACTTTGACAAATGATGAGTGGAGGTACAGCAAAACTGTAGGATAAACTTAGGCCTCTAGCTCTTTGTCTTGTTTTTGAAGATTCCTGAACTGTGAAGCTGTCCTTTTTTGATTTTGGTACATCGTAAATACTTAAATTTTTGTTCTCTGGTTTAGGATGTTGCCAAAAGCATTGAAAAAACTGTTCTCCTCAATTAATTACCTTTTGTTTGTTGAATCTGTAGTGTGGAATACAAATGTCAGTTTTATTCAGGCATAAGGAAAGACTCCTCTCCAGGCCATAACTGATTTTACCCTGGCTTAACAAGTCATGTATTTCCACTCAACCTGAAAGAGAATTTTTAAAAATAATTGCTTCAGGCCACATATAACCTCATCATTTGCAGCAGTGCAATTTAATGGATTTAATGTAAACTACTTGAAGCTGTTGGATGATACGTTTGACCTAGGCATAGGAAAAAAAATAAATGTTTGCCTGGCCCTCAGTTAAAATCAAACATGAAACAGAAGTCAGCAGAAAGGAGATGCCACATGTGCCTACGTCGCGCCGAGGAGCCAGCTGCACGGCTGCCCCTCGTCCTCGCCCTGCTCGCCCACAGTGGCGCCTGCTGCTCCGCGGCCTCCCCAGGCCCATCGCAGGACCATATAAGGCTTCTGGCAGACCCCACACGTCTAATTTGAGTTGTTTGCTGTCGTACAAAACATTATGAGCATCCTTAGCACTGTTAAAGCAGACTAACTCTTAAAATAAATGGATTGTGAGCAATTAAATGTGCTGTTGCTACAGGAGAGTGTGAGATCTCTTGGTAAAGGTGGAGTAACTCAGTGATGTGCTGGGATTTTTGTGTGTGCAGATGTGTGCAAGGAATGTGACCAAATTCTCTTTAATATCCACATTTACATGCGTTTTAGGATAGAAAAGTGTTTTGATCCAGTTTTAGTTGCTTTGAGATGGAGAGGGAGATGGACAGACACATATGAACTTGTTATACTTGCCTTATCATATGGCTTTGAATACCTCCTATGCCTTGCTCGTTACTGTGTCCCTTTAAGTCTTTGTTTTTTCATAGCGTGTTTGAACATGCACTCTGTAAAGTCAGCCTGCAAGTAAAATGTCCTTCTCCACTTCTCCACACTTTTCTCCAAAATGAATTCCTCTTTTAAAAAGGAATATTTTTTTGAGGGGGGCTGTTTGTGTGTGCTTTTATTAAGTGAACTTAGATGTGTAAGGGATATTCTTCCAGTGGGACGGACAAAAAGCTGCGGTCTTTTATATTCAGAAAAGCTATTTTGGGATCTTCTAAGAGATTTTAAAAATGTATTAGCTATAATTTTTCTTTGTGAATTTGTGAAGTTCCGTTGAACTTGTAGTAGAACAAAGTACTCTGCTTCACAGCTGGAGTGAGAGAAAAATATATGTTCCCAATAAAATATTGAAAGCTCTTTAAACCATTCCTCAAGTGTTTTTTTAGTAAAGAATATGTGGTATCTATAGAATATGTGGTTTTCTGGACCTTTTTTTGGATCAAGTCTCAAGTGAGATGAACTGCATGGCTCACACGAACAACGAACAGCATCTTACTGTTAATTTGAGCAGGCTCTACTTGGTAGCACTTAAGCTTCCATTGCGCTTCAGCTTTCAGTCTCTGTTTTTTCTGAGTCTGTAATTTAAAAAAAAATCATTTTGTACTGTAAAGATGATTCATTCTGCAGCGATAAGCTCTGCACATTTATTATTCATGACTTTAAAATGTTTGCTTTAAATATTTTATTTTGTTAATAGTGCAACATACTCAACTTGGTCTGAATTCTGCCCCTTCCTGGTATCCTTCATGGACTGAACATCAGTAGTAGAAGTTGAAGTACTTAGTACTGTGTGTTGTTTTTAGATTAACTTCAATGTCTTTTGAGCATTGCTTCTGTTTTATCCCAAGTTGGCAAGATCTCTAATATTTTAAGCTACCTTAGGAAAAGTCAAGATGACTTACATCTGGGAGCACTTAGGTTTAACAGTGCTTTTGAAGCAATGAAAATGTTATCGGAGAGTTAGAGTAAACACACCCCACCAAAAGGAGCATCAGATGTTTAATGTTGGGATGCCATCCATTTCTTGTTGCTTTGCAATGTGGAGGAATCAAATATGCAAACATACTGACTAGTACATACTAAATTTTCCTGTATTATTTAGCACAGCTTTTAAAAGGGTTTAGAATCCTCTAGAGTTTTTACTACTAAGACATATTTTTACAAAAATAGAAATGATACAGCAAACTATGTAAACAAGGTGTGTTTGGTGTGTTTCTCCTCTTGGCTTTCACATGTTCACTTTCTCATTGCTGAGTTCAGAGTATCTCAGTTTGTTTGGATGACCTCTGCATTACTTGATGTGACTTAAGGCCCCCTTATACTTGTGCATAATTAACATAAAACCTCTCACTGAAAGTATCCAGTAAGTGTCTCATCACAAAAAGCAGTTAACAGTAAAAGCTGATAGTGTTTGTGAAGCATACTAAGCTCCCTGCGTGAAAGGTACCATAGAAATTCAAAGTATTAAGGCAGTAGTTTAATTATAAGATAAGAAGTAATTGAAATTTTCCAGTGCAGTTGCATGTAGGAGACAGTCTGGTGATTTGCTTTGTAATATTTAGGTCGGTGGATTGAGATGTTTTTCTAAATCCTTTATGAATATTCTCTCATTTAACTGCATTGCTCGAAGGTGTCTGATATATTTATTTGGCTGGCTGATACGGCAGTTTAAAAATACCACATTTCAAGTAGGCAGAGAAGTGCTGTATAGAAACCTTTGAAATAACCAAGCTCCATCCTTCAAAATGACAGTTATTGTGCTATAATAATTGTAGAAGTCCCGAATTTGCTTCAATTGATTTTTGAATACTCCCCTGCTCATTTAAGAGGTGACGCTTCCGGAATTCTAATCTCTGGGGCTCTCGGGTGGGTTTTGATTTGGTGCAGGTTTCCCTTGAGATATTTTTCCATACCCCATGTATATGTATATAAAAGAACACTTTATCAGCTGCAGTAAATTCCACTCTGTGGCACTTGCTGTGCTGTCAGATAGAACAATTCATAATTTGAAATCAGTATTTTTTATATGACATTAGATTGCCTTTTTTTACCCCTAAAAACTTCCATACTCCTTCCAGTTATCAAAAAATACAGCCTGGAACACTTGGATGTTATTTTTCACTTTGACTTGTCAAGTCAGCTCTTGATTTAGTGTCGTAGTGCTTCCCTCCCCAGTGCAGTGGCTGTGAAATTGGGATCCTGCGAGTTGGGTGAGAAGCCGGGAAGTTACTGTCGCCTTTGCTGTCCTCATCATCAGCCCCGCCGGGAAGGGGTCATGCTGGGGTGAGGAGGGATTCAGGGCTGCGGGACATGCTGCTTTTCTCTTCGCTTTGTGCACAGGTATCTATAGCTTCAATAAAAGAAAACATTTCCTTTAAAACTCTTTGTGAGACAACAGGACTCCTCTGCTTTTTTATTTAAGCTATATAAGCTCGCAATACACATTTCTTGCAGTGTTTTATTTTTAGGGTGATGGGAGAAACAAGCAGTGGCATTTTTCTTTCATGGTTTGCTTTTTAAAATTTAAGAACCTCAAAGTTGGTGTTAGAAAAGGTGGTTAAAACTTTAAAATATTCCCCCCCCCCTTTTTTTCCACAATAATTTTCTTCCTTCAAGGAGGAATTCTCTTTCTGCATCTTTCCTGTAGTGTATTTGATAGCCCTGCTGTTCTCTTGAGCTGCCTTGGAGGTTATGGTGCAGGGATGGAGTCTGCTGTGCTAAGGTGTCCTGCCTGAGGGCTGCTTTGAAAGGTGCCTTTGCAGGAACGCGGCCCAGCCTTGCACTGCGTGGAGAGGCAGCACTTTTTCCCAAAGAAAACCTTGTCCTTAAAATGTTACAATCTTGAGTTCAAAGTATGCAAAATTTTAAGGGAACCAGAATATGATTGAACTTCTTCCTGCAAGTAGAAGACTCCTGGGATTAGTCATGCAAAGAACATTTCTTTTTTAAAAATACAGAAGATTCATGTTCTGAAACTTGAATGTGAGAACCAGTAGTGTGGAGAGCAAGGAGGCCACACTGCGTGTGTTCTGTTGAGTACTGGGTTTATCAGTGATTTTTTTTTTTTTTTGCCTTCTGACTTTGTAATGGATTGCAAATACTCTTAAATCATGAGCCGAGTCTATTCCTGCCAATTATTAAAATTTTAAGATGATTTAGAATCAAGTGAGAGAACATGAGCAAAGGCCACGCTTTAAAGAGATGAAACAAGTACTTCAGATTGAGTCATGGTCAAAGAAAAAATGAGTCGACAGTGAATTTTTTTTAAATTAACATAGTAAAATTGCTTTGACTCTCCTGATTTTTTTTCACTCCTAAGTTTTGCTTTGAATGACAAATTATCCATTATTGCCTATGTGTTTGAATTATTTGTTTACATACTCATTTTTTAAAACTTTGTGGTAGTCTTATGTCAGTAGGAATTCAGGCAAGAGCTGAAGTTTTACTGCCAGTGTATACAGATTAATACCATCATGCTTTGTAGACCGTGAAGTTTGAACTGTATCTAGTAAATGAGTAAATGGTTTTTATAAATAATTAGTCTTCTGCCTAATTACAGGGCTAGATTCTTCAGCACATTCGTCATGTGGTATACGTATATGGTGATGCTGTTTAATTGAATGTGGGAAGTAATCAGCATTTTAAAAGAAATAAATTTAGTTGATGCTGCCTCATCATGCGACTGTAGCTGATGAATTTAATTTGCATTTACAGAGTTATTGATTAAAAGTCAGAGTTCTTTAAGAAAGAGGAAGTTATTTGGAAGCTAACACTGCTGCTAAACTTGATTGTACTGTTGAAAGCTGTTTCCTAAATATTCCTGCTGCTTAGCTGTTTGGTTAGAAATAATACAAGGAGTTTAAATTTAATATAATGTGGCATTTCACTATTTGTAATAGTTGCTTTTGATTTTGACTTTATATTCAATTCACTTGCAAAGTAGTTTCTGCTTTTTGTAGAATACTGGAAACCTGTAATGAAGTGATATGATTCCATATAGATGTTTCATCTCAAGTGTTTCATTTATTAAAATGAACTTTTATTTTTTCCCCCTCCCAAAATTTAAGAGTTCTTCCTGGAACACCTGGACTGGAAAATGGCTCAGTCTCTCAAAAGGACTAACGGAATACAGAAACTCACAGAAGACTTGCGCTGATGGATGTGGTGCTAAAAGGCAGGCAGAATTCAGGACCTCTCTACCAAAGGGAGGATTTGTGTCCGTGGTGCCCGTCTGCCTATTGTCCCAGTAGAGGCACCAGCCCCAAATTCTCCTGCATTTCTCCGAAAGTAGCAGTTGTTCTGTGTGCGGTGCTGACTCCCGTGCTACCGCATACTTCCTCCTGTGTCCTTTGTAGGTAATTAAAATTATTACTTAACCTTCTATGTGCAGTGCTCTCTTTTCCACATTCTTCATCTTCTGGGTGGTGATGGAGTGTAGACCTTTTATATGTCTATTTACATAAACCAGCTAAACCACATGTTACTATTATTTAAAATTAAATACCTATACCTACCATTTCTACAATAAGTGCTAAAATACAGTATTCTTTTCTGATATGATTTCATTTAAAGATGTGTTTTAAAGGTTGTTCTATTAAGATAAAAATTGGAAAATGTAACTTTATTTTGCGCTTAATTCCAATTTTTAGGTCTTTATTTTTTCATTTTGTTCATCTTTTTTTCTCTTCTTCTAAGTGCCACCTACTGGCAATCATGAAATTTTGCTTTGGTAGAATTTGCCTGTCTTTATAAAATGATGCAATAGCATATATTGAAACTAATGGTTTGTAAGTTTATTATTTGGGTAAACCTGTGTGCTGTTATTGATTTGTGTTCTCCCTCTCCCTCCCCCTGCCCAGTTTAATTTTATTAAAAATATTTATTAGAAGTACTTCTTATTTTTTCAGGTTGCAGTACTACTGGGTATAATCTCTTTATCTGATGAATGTGCTACTCTTTGAATATGCATTTGATCATAAACTTGAGCTCAAAAAGAAAAAAAGGTGCTGTTTGTCACTGCTGTGAGAGATGCATACCCAACGTACCAAGAAGGCATGATCTCAAATGCTGAGATAATAAATGAAGAGCAAGTTTCCCTGAATGCTTCAAACTTGATGTACGGGAGATGTTTTTCTAGCAGTGATATTACAGTGCTTTTTCAATAGCCTGTGAAGTTCTTTAGCCAGTGAGTTTGCATTTAGGTTGAAAGGAAGTAATTTTGGGGGGGCTGTTACCAAAACCTAAAAAATATCTGTGAGGTGAGAGCAGTTCACCGGTCTCTGTTCCTCTGGCCTGGGCTCGGCTGGAAGGCAGCAGGTGGGGATTGCCCTAGCGAAAGGCTGTATTTCTGCTTCTCCTCATTCTGGTGTAAATCTCTCCAGCACAAAATCAAGTTGTTGCCATCCTCCTTCCAGTGGACCTGGGTGGTTCAAGCACATAAGGAGGCCCAGGCAAGGGTTTCCCAGTGCTGCTGTTCTCGCTTGGTAGTCATGTTCTTTTTTTTCTGTAGGAGCATGTAATTCAGGCAAACATACACTGTTTCTTTGATTTTAAAGAAAGGAGGAAGGGAAATGTTATTTCTGTCTCCAAAGTGCGCAGCATACACAGCAAAGAAATAATAAGGTGAGGGAAAAAAAAACCTTCGTACATAAATCTACACCACAATTTTAAAGAAAAAGGTTTTGATAGTTCCCCAGAACTTAGCAGTGCCACCATTTCTAGCTCTAAAGAGGTTTGCTGTGATTTCTTCCTCCTTTTTCTTGCTAAGACCTCCCCCAGTTCTCAGCTTGTGATAAATCGCTATATTTCACTACCAATGTTTTGATTTCAGTATTCCCTTTCACCCTTGGTTTGCATCTGGGAGGAATGAATTTTGCTGGCTAGCAAGCTTGGCAGGGGCAGTTGTCCAACTGCTGGTGCCTTCATTGCCTTAAGGATTTTCCCTGTTTGAGCTGTCCCTTATCTTTTTTTACCTCCTCCTTCTGCACAGCATCTTCCTTTGGCATAACTGTTTGGAGTTGGGAAGAAGAAGAAACTAAAGTGCATGTGGCATTTATTAAAACAACCCATTTTGAAGCCCTGAGCTAAAGCATATTTGGAGAGAGCAAGTCTGTAGAGAATGGCAAAACTGCAGCCTTAAGGAGACCTTTCCTTTATCAGTTTAGATATTATTTTAAAGCAAAATAAAAAAAAATCCTTATATATAAATAATATTAATAATAATATTTATATATATATTTATATATAATATATAATAGTAATAATACTTTATAAATAAATATATATATATAAAATGCAGGTATCCATTTTCCGCTTACCCATCCACTACCTGTTTCAAAAACACTTACTGCCGAACTTTCATCACCATTCTATTAAAGTGTACCCATTAGCACAAACAGAGGCACCACACTGCAAATATAAGAGACCAACACAGCCTTCGATATCAGACCCTGCCTTGCTGTGTGGTTTGGTGATCTTTTCCCCTCTGCTACTAGGCACGGCCCAGGGAAGCCAGCAGCCCCTCTCATGCTCTGTGTGTGGCCCACATAAAGCTTTGAGCTGGTGGTTCTGCTCTCAGCTTATCTGGAGCATCGCAAAGAATTGATAGCTCAGTCCTCTGAGCTCCTAGCTCGGTTTTCCATGGGAGCAGATTCGGGTCAGACCGTAGCTACTCCTTTTGTAAACCCATATGCGTTTGCTTGTGTAACACATGTGTGCATGGATGGGATGTACTGACCTCAGTGTCCCATGGAGAAGGCTGTCAGCACTGCAGTTTCAATTTAACATCTCAAAAAGAGTTTCAGAAAGTGCTGTGCAAAGTGATGTGCGGGTGCGAAGGAGACTGGTGGCAGCAGGAGCTGAGGCTGGTGGCCCAGGGGAAGCCCCGGGCAGGGCCTGGGGTAGTGAGCAGAGCCTGCTGCTTCCCACCTACCTGCTTTATAGGAGCAAAACTGTCTAAAACACATGGAAAAGGCTCTCAGCCAACCTAAGTAAGAGAAAAAAGACTTTTAAAACAGAGAAATGGGACTTTAGTAGACTGACCCATGACTAGAATAGTTTCTGTGGGTACAATTAAGCTGGCAAGATGGCACCCTCGGCACAAAGGCTTTTGCTGTTACAGCACTAGTACCCAAGGCTCCCTCAGGCCCCGGCAGTAGCAGTAGCAGGACTCACCTTTCGTATTCCCTAGTGTATCGTTTTCTGAAAGTCTCCAAATCTGAATCCCTGAACATTTTTTTTTAAATTGGTAGGTAAAACTGACAGACACATTGAAACTGTTTCTAATCTATATATTATTTATTTGTTGCAAAATATACCATTTCTGGTAGAAATGAGATACCTGTTTTTACCTGTAAGGCTGTTTAAGTGCCTTTACAGCTTGTTTGTTTGTTTGTTTTGGTGAAGCAGGTTCCTTACACACAAAGGAAAAAAAGAAAAAACAAAAAGAAAACAAAAAGAAAACCAAGAAGCAAACCTACCCAGCAATTGTTGGGTATTGCAGGGTATAACAGTTGGCTCTCTGAGCATCCAAATTAATGAGACCTAGCTTTATTAGTTACCTACTGACTGCTACATTCCCCCGTGCCAGCATCCTGACCATAGCAAGAGCTCCTCTTCTCACAGCCACATCCCGTGCATGAGGGGCAGTGGTTGCTCTGGTGAGTCGGGAGCGTAACTCGTGCTCTGCTGTTGCCAAGCTGAGTATTTAGTGAAGGAGCCCTGCAGTTCCCCTTCTGCTCTGGGGAGGCACTGGTTAAAGGCACTTCCCCACGTCTGATTTTCATTAAATTTGCAGGGGCATAGTTCCTTTCACGGTTTTTATCCCTTTAAAGTTTGGCTGAAATCAGCCGACAGATTTAAATAGTGAGTGGGCAGATAATATGATCAAATAAGCTTAGTTTCCTTAGGAAACCATATGGATAATTTAAAAAAGTTTCTATTTTTTTTTTTTAATAATTCAACTCATGTCACAGTGACAGCAAAAATTTGCAGTACCTGGAGATGCTGACTCACAAGTGTACTAGAAGGTTGCCTTCAACGTGGAAGGTTTGATTCCTAAATGGGTGAGATGTGTTGACCTCTTGCGTCCTTTATCCTGTTCTCATTGCAGGTCTGAGCAGCTTGTGATGCCTCGCACGGTGGGAACGCTCTGCTACAGCAGGGCAGAAAACTGGGTCCCTCAAGGGCTACCTACAGCCTGCCAAATACCACCTTTTCTGTCAGGAAGAGGACATTGCTACTTTGTAGCAGCATATGCCTGCGGGTAGCAAAAAATGGAGCTTCTTCTAAGCTCCATGAGTAGCTAGAAATCTTAAGTCTGGCTGCATACCATGAATCCTACAGCAGAGCTGGGGAAGCTCCAGGAGCCGGCTGGAGTGCAGGGCTTCCAGGGGCTGTGCGAGTTGCACTCCAGAGGAAAAGCCTTCCTGTAACATTTCTGTGCTGTGTCTGATAGAAAATGACATAACCTTCCTTTCATCATCCGAAAGAAGTCAGCCACAATAAAAGCGTTTCCCTAGTGAAAGTTACTTTGTGAAAACAGGCTGAAGGGAAAAATTGCTCTCATGTATGTTTATCCTCTACAGTATCCTTGGTGTCCTGATTTACTCAGACCAGTAATCACAGGAATTATCCTTTCTACTTAGTTACTTAGGGTCAGGTTACTTTTACAAGTATAAGTCATTCAATTTTATACGACTGTTCTCTCTATGTAGGGCGTACATAACAAAACAAAACAAAGCAAGACCCCCAAAAAACATATAACCTGCAACCAGTCTGCCACCTGCAGGCCCTTGCGTACACATATTCCTGTAATGTGAGAGTGGCTGTGAGCAGGTTTACACTGGTCATCTTTCTTGTGAGACCTTTCACTCGTGATTCCATGTCCAGATTCATGCACATTCACTGTTTTCAGTTAAAGGCACAGCTAAAGAAACAATTGACTCTGATGTAAGCTAGGTAAAGCTTTGTAGTATGTTGGTTACTTAATGGTAATTAAGTAGCGGTGGTCTATGTGAATAGGTTTGCCCCATCTGATAAAAGGCAGAATAACTTTGCATTAATATCCAGTGGAGTTCCTGTGGTTGCAAATCACAGTGTACTTTCCTTTTTAGTAACTTGTCTTTGTAACTGTAGTGCAAGTATATTTTGGAATATGCGTACCCTGAGATGCTCATGGTCCATGGAGTTCCTGCCAGCATGGGCAAGCTGCTGTGGGATGCCTGGCTTTTGGATGGAGGCTGCAGCCAGTATATAGCACTTTATTTTGACCTTGTATGCCTGTGGACAATTTAACCTCACTTGTTTCTTTCTTCCTTGAGAGTAAAGCTGTTTGCATCTCTTGGGACATGAAGTCAGCTTCTGAAAGCTTGCCTTAACAGCCACATCCAGGCTGGAGTTGAAATGAAACAAAATAATGTGTTTATGAACTACAGACACTGTCTGTAAAGAGAAAAAAACCCCAAACATCAAATTGCTCCTATTTTGTATCTGAATAAGGTCACCCTGTAGGTAGGTAGGATATCAAATCTGGTACTAATTTAGCTATAAGAATGCTGATTACATATAAGATTTGGTGTAAGTTTAAGGTATGCAGCTACATTATCTGGCTACACTGGCTTTTCTGTGGATACCTCATTGGCCTCATTGCAGTGTGAGTTGAGGCTATGGATCCTGGTTCAGGAAAATTAAGTTTGAGACAGAAGAACAACGTTTTTTACTGCGGCAGCTGCATACAGATATTTAGGCCATGCCTATTTAAAAATTAGACAGAAACAGGCAGTTTGTCAAAAGAAAGGCACTTGAAAGAAAGCATGAGAAAATTGTTCCCCTTTCCCCAAGGACACGGTCCCGTGTCTCTTGGGAGCAGTGCTATCTGCTACCAGCTTTTCGGATGGAAGTGGTTGGCTGTGTCGTGGTGGAGCTGTTGGTGCCCCATGCCAGGACAGTGAACACGGGCTGGTTTCAGCACGTAGGAGGCTGCCTCATGGCCAGGTCGTGCTGCCCGCACTGCTCTGAAGTGGGGCCTCCTGAGCACCCCCACACAGAGAGGGTCTCACTGCTCTCTGGCATCGTTCTGGATATGAAATGACACTTGCGTTTGTGCACAGCTTCTCGCTGTGTTACAGTTTACATGTTTGTAGTTGAGGTATTTCACTTTTGAGCTCCAGAAAAACGTTTTGTCATTTAGTTGGGTGGTGGTGTCACTGAGCAGAGCTTCCCCTGCAAAGCGGCTTGTAGAGGTGAGTGTGTCACTCTGGGCTGTGCGCGATGTGAAGCACCTGCTCGTCGTTGGAAAGCACGTGGGCTTCTGCATCCTTCAGAGGGCGTCTGTTACCCGGAGGTAGTAGTCTTGCAGAATTGCCAAGCTTAGCAGAGAAAATGAAGCCAAGTCTGTTGAGTAGTTCACCTGCAAAACTCCTTTTGTTGGTCTTCTAGCTGTGGTCTTGAATTAGGCTGTGGGAGATTTTGAGATTGTCAACCATATGAACCCTAAATAAATGAATACATAAATGAAAACAAAACTCAACAAAAAACACCCAGAAGTTTAAGAAACCATTTTTAAAACTTCTTTTTATAAATGCTTATATCTCAAAAATTTAACTTCATTTGTTAGAACAACTTGCTTAGGTTTAGGAAATTTGAAGCAGTGTCACAGTCAGTGATGAGCGTAAAGCCCATCCCTTTGTTGCTCTGCACTTGGCTGGGAAATATATCCCATTCCACATGAGCATGTCAGAAAGCAGCTCATGATGGGTAAGGCCATGCAATTCAAACTGCGTGAGATACTCCACTGGACCCACATGGAAGCAGTTTGTGCTCTTGCAGTCTTTCCTTTAGCATTCTGGTGGCACAAACACTTTTAGACAGCCTTCACTAACTGACATAATTTCAAGAAGATGCAAAGCTCCTCTAAATTTCATTCAGATGAGGCAACATTGGTTGATCCAAAAAGCGAGTGGGGTCAGTTTTCTCAGCACATAGCAGGTAGAAGAGGGGTGGGGGAGCACGAGAGAAGACCACGGATCTGAATACAAAGCATGTATAAAGCATCATTCAGTTCTGCTTGATACTTTTTACTGTTACTATTTCTGTATGTTGTGTATTAAGCACATACTGCATTACATATTTCATAATGCAGTCGGTTTTAATATCCTGTGTGATGTTTTATTTGGGGGAAAAGAAAGAAGGTTGTGTTGTTAGCATTTTGCTGATTTCAATTCACATCCAGGAGCTGGGGATATTGCCATATAATCAAAGGTAACAAATAGTTTGGGCAATAATGAAATAAAATATTCAGGATTTTTGTATTGTGAGTTTGCTCTCGGTGTTCCCTTTGTGTAATAAAGCTGAACAGGAATAAAAAAGAGCTTAAAACTTGATTATTTAACTACTACAACTTGGTAGAGTCTAAGTTTATTTAGGTATTTAAGCCCGTGTCTGTGTTTAAGCGTGAGGAACATAATGACACTGTTTGCTCAATGTAGTACAGAATAACATTTTGTTCTGTAATTTATTTCATCTTGAACAAAATTAAATTTTCCAGTAGGCAGTCTAATTTTCCATTAGACAGAACTTCAAGTTGTCTTCAAAATCATTCTGGATTGAAATCCAGACTCTTCTCTGAACTTCAAAAGGATGAAAATAGAACATCATACATTTCATCAAATTGTTGCTTCTTTTAGAGAACCGTGGGATAATGCGTCTTTCCTATTCCTCTCTTGTGCTTTACTTTTGCTCGTAGAGACTCACGTGTGATGCCAGGCATTTCCCTGGACTTGGCTGACAAAGTCACCGCTGAGACATCCTTGTTGCATTGGGGACTGCCAACTGCCCTGGCAGGCCTTGGGAATGTGGGCTTGCTCCTGCCACTTGCACTGCAGAATTGCAACTCAGCAATTACTGAAAAAATGGGTAAATTGATACTGTGTTTGTAGAGTACTCTAAATGACTTGCCATACATAAGTGTAGATTTATGAGTGGAGACACAAAATCCCAAGAAAAGCATTTTCTCTGTTGTGGTGTATAAGAATAAAAAGGAGGGGGAAAACAACATGTTCCTGCAAAAACAGCTCCTGAAGTTCAGGCCTGTGGCTGCTGTCCTCTTAAAAAATATATCCTTCATCCTGCCTCTTGATCAATGGCACCATCTTGCTGGAAGAACCCTGGGATGGGCTTCTCCACCACTGCTTTCTGTGCTGCTCCAGATGGATTTTACTTCTCAGACTTCCTCTTCAGAGGTGACCTGCTACATCCAGCCCACCCTGGAGAGCCCTATCCTAGCAGCTCTGCTGGGGCCGGATCCCACAACACTCTGCCCCGCACACGTTGCTGCACCAGGACCAGGTGTTTGCAGAAGGGAGTTTCCGGGCCCCGAGCTTCAGGCCATCCATGTGTATTTTGAAATCCTGCAGCTAGTTGCTCCCCTTAGGCACTGTTTTATCATAGCCACCCGCCAGAAGGATGCAGGAACAGAGGGCTGAACGGGCTGGTTTTGGAAGTGGCTCCTCAGCTCTCCATTTTTGTAAGAGTTTAGTTTGACTGGTGTATTTTCATGTTTTTCTGTTTGTTTTGTTTATCTGGGTTATCCTCCCTCCCATGTTTTCTTCAGATAATTAAGAAAAAGTGTTTTGTGTTAGGTGAGGTAAAGTGAGATCCATGCTGCGAACAAGGTGGGCATCTTTAACCTGCCCTGTTCACTGTAAAGATTAATAGGGAACATGTAAGGATATCTGAGATACTCCATCCAGCCCTAGATAACACCATTCCAGCTTTGCTGTAGTTTTTTTTTTTTACTTTTATTTATGAAGGGCTTTTTGTGTTACTTTTGTGCATAATTTTGTCAGTAGAAGTGAAATATGAATTGGCAGGAAACTGGATCTCTGGCCTAAGTAGGTCTATATTGTGCATTTATGAATGCATAAGGAAATTTATGACTCTACTGTATAATCATGTATAAAATACACGTAGACCATATGGGATTTTATTTTTAAAGTAAAAAAAAAAAAAAAAGAATTATGAGTGAATAAAATACATCTGTTTGGCTCTAATAGTAAATCCCTTTAGAGGACTTTTTCTCAATCAAACCAAATTAGTTTATACCATTTCTTACCAAATATGTTTTCCCTAAGCAGAAATTGTATCATGAAATCTCAAATTGGGATAATTTGATACTGCTGAACCAGAAGTTGTCTGAGCAATGAATTAAATCTGACAAATCTGTCATAAACTGTAAGTTTTAATAGAAGCTTAATCTAAGCTTTCATGACTTTGTCAAAACCAATAATGTATCAACGGCTAGTTCTAAAACTGGCTGAATCATAATGCAGAGTTGGGCTGTATCATAATGCAGAATTACAAAGGTTAACAGAATTTTTAAGATCTGGCTGTGAAGTTTGATGCATTTTTAAATGGCTTTAGCAGAAAGCATATTTGTGATTGTTTAATGAGAAAAGGCTACTTGTTTGAGTTTGCTATAAAATGTTGCTTTACCACTAATTTCATAAGATAATTTATTTATTGAAATATGCTTCTTAATATTTAGGTGGTGATTTCATAGAATTTTGGCCTGAAAGATATGGGAACCACAATGAGTGTTTTGCCTCAAATGTCTGTTGCACTCAATTTGTGTGACGTTTTTGTGCCTCTTGTTTGAGAGGCCTTGCTAAAATGCAATAATCATAATACAGGCTGCGGGACTCTGAATGAATTCCTAAGATTTTACTCAATCTTACTTGATCTGTTCTCCTAGTACCTACCATGTTCAACTCTTTCCCCAGTGGCAACTCAGTGCTTTTCTTCTTTTCCCTAGCTCATCTGCAATAATTCTTTCTAACGAAATGTCAGTGTGCCCTCCCAATAGATAAGGTAGAAAAAATGTTATTTTAGAAGAATGAGGCTGTTTAAACATTGCTTCACAATTTTTGTTTTATATATGTTAAGTATATAGAGTCAATATAGGAGCACTGGGGAGATCGCAGCATGGTAACGATCAGATTAATACAAATATTCTGCAGGGAGGATTGTGCCAACCAAATCAAGTCATGGGAATAAACTATCCCAGGAAATTACTATTGTACGACAAACTTTTTTTTTTTTTTTTTTTTAACACAGAGAGTCCAAAAACAATAAGCAAGAAAAACTTATGCCTCATGATTCAAGAAAGATCACTTTGGAAGAAAAAAATGTAATAACTGAATTTTAATACCAGGCTTAGTAATTTGATGTGATTTTCTAATTACAGTCAAAGTATCGTTGGTACTCAGCACTTGCATAGTGGAGGGATTTAAAGTAAAAGCAATCCTAATTTAAAATACTGTTCTGTGAACTTAGCTGTTTAAGTTCTCCAACTATTGTCTTTTGTTAATTAAAAAGGGAAGTAGAAAAAAAAAGTAGAAAAAGAAAAAGTTAAACTTTTCTGTATAAGTAAGACCAAAAGAAGTGATCCAGCTTTTCTTCTCTTACTCTTGCATACCTCAATTAGGGTGTATTTAGTTCTTTATACATCTTAACTTTGCGAGTGTTTAAAACACCATTTTTAGCAGTATAATTGCTAAAAACACTTGTGATGCATGTTGTCATAATTATTTCATGGGTTTTGAGATGCCGAGGATAAATGCACTATACCTTGATTCTTGATTCCAAAGTCACTCTGCACCCATTGGAAAGCAACTCATATTGTGTATTTTCTTCAGCAAGGTTGTAAGCATTCTTGCCCTGTCTGCCATAAAGCTTCAGAAAATCTGCTTGTATTAGCAATGATCCATTTGCTTAAGGTTGTAAGCAGCAGATGTAGTTTTGTCTGTCTTTGCAAAGTTCACTTAAGCCCTGGGTGTCATTATCTTATGAGAGCGGCGATACCGTGTGCACGTGCTTCCCAGCTGAGGTTTAACCTGAAGCCACAATGACTTTTTATTTTTTATCCTGGAGAACGCCTGACCTGCCTGAAGACTGCTTGTAGCCGTAGGTGCTGCCAGGCACCTGGGCTGGGGCCAGCTTTTGCTGGGCACTTGCAGCTCTGCCCTTCGGCTCTGCTGGGCACCTGCAGGGCTGCTCTGGCCCACACCGTGGCGCAGGGTTGTCGCTGTGTGGGTGTCGAACGGTCAGTGCCAGCTCCCTCCGCACAGCGCTGGGAAAGGGTCTGTCTGCTCAGGTGTTAGTGTGTTCCGTTAGTCCTGCACGCGCTGCCAAAGCTCGTGCGGAGGTCATGCTTGGCAGGTCATGTTGGTTCATAGGTGTTTTATGGCCTCTTAAATGAGAATGTACTTACTTTCAGATTTTGGCAGCTCAGATCTGTTTTGTTGCATATCACATGCTTCATATATATTTCATAATAGGTACCCTCACCTAAGCAGGGCTCTGAGCGCTGGGGCCACTGCCCATATGCACACTTCCTGTGGAAGCTTTAAACTTACATGATGGCACTTGGTGTGTCTGAGTAACGGGACCATTTTCTCTCCAGGGGGCCTCTGCGGCAGGCAGGAAGCACCGATGGGGCAGCCAGTGGGTTAGGGCTGCTCTTCTGGGGGGTTGCGGCTGCACAACCCCCCTTCCACTGGGAGGAAAATCCAGAAAGCAGCGACAGGAGTGAGATCTTCATGTTCTTTGGGGATGTTCTGCACCTCTTAAAAATGGTTTCTATGCTTAGTTAAGGCCAAGAGCTAAAAGAACAAGACTCTGTTGTTTGGTCTTTGAGGCCTTTTTTTGGAACAAGGCTTCATGTGCCGATGGGACCAACCCATTAGAACTGGAATTTTCTTTTTATTTGAGGTCAACCAAACATGTTTGGATAATAAAACGTATTAGAGAAGTTTGTTTGAAAATGAAGTGATATGATATTGTGTCCCCCGCTCCTTGCCTCCCTACTTTCCCAGTGCTCTGCCATTCTGAGCAGTTCTCCCAGGTCTGCGCTCATCTCATCCCTGAAGACTTGAGGGAAAATTGAGTTAAAGTTGCTGTGAGATGGGAACTTCTGATAGGTTGTGTATGTGATAACATGTAGGACAACATGGGAAGCAAACATGGGACAAAATCCAGCTGAACGATGTCTCCTGTAGCACTACCACCGTGTTTTCTGGTGGCCAAGTGAGCAAAGACTAAGCCAAATAAGGTTTGGTATTCCTGAGGGTAACACAATAGCTGTTGCTTTGGTGGTTGCTTGGTTTTCTCGTGATAAAACTTACTGAAACTTACCCTCCCTAGGTGCTAAGGAAGGGAAAGCCTAATATAATATATAGCAGTTGCACTCACTTTACTGCAGCCGATGGAACAAGTCCACTGCTGGGGGTCTGCAGAGATGAGTTGCATTTTTCTGATTCTAAAAAGGCAGTGATATTTGCTTTCAAATTGTAAATCACAGTTAGGGTGCGGGGAGAAGCAAGAATAAAAGGCAGTGCAGATGTTGTTTTTCTAATTAATGCATAAGTTTTTTTTTTTTAAGCGCATAAATCCAGTCAGGTGATTTGTGAAACAAACTGTAAAACTAATGTATGTCAGACATCTGGCATATGCTTAACTTTTAGTATGCACTTGGTATTTTATGCATGACAAGGACTAGGTGATTGTGATTGAAAGCCTTTCCAAAATGCCAGCAAAAATTACAGGTTTCCAGAGTTCTAATGGTAAGGGGGTGACTTATGTATCATAATTAATGTTTTCTCCAACTCTTTAATGATCATCGTTTCTAACAGAGGTATTTTACATTTTATTTCAAGCCTGTAAATCCTGTAATTAAGGAAGTTAAATGTTGGAAGTGGAAAGAGATTTGCGTGGCAACAGGCTGCTTGATACTTGTCTTGTTTTCCTGTTTGAGAGCTTGTGAAATTCAGTTATAGAAATCAATTTGATTTATGTGTGTGTGTATCACCTACTTTAGTTACTGAGGCTATAGTCAAAATCTTTACAGCAACTGTTCATAATATCAGTCGATTCAATGTTCAAGGGTTGGCTGCAGGCTGTTTTTTGTTTTATTTGTTTGTTTTTACCTCTGTTGGTGGGGAAATGAACCAGTAAATATCAAAAATAACCTTTTCCAGCTAACGTTGTTGTGACAGGCTCTGGAGGAATTTATACCAACTCCAAACTGAGAATTTTGCAGTGTTTGAGAGGAGTTTTTGTAAGAGAGGAAGGAAGTATCTGGAAGTCTACTGAATATCAGTTCCAATATTTTGAGAACATCCAGATTTGTATGATTTTATTATTTAAAAAAAAATATTTCATGAAATTCTAGTTCTAACCAGTGGAAATGATTTAAAGATTATCCTAAATTGTCTAAAGATAATTTCCTTTTGTTTGAGACTGTAAACAAACAAAGGAATGTTGTCAAATGAACTCAAAAGAAATTGTCCCAAGGATTATATATTAAGATACTGCTCTTGACAGGACTGAAACAATGCATATCTGTACATACAAAATCATGCATCATTGATATACATTATTTCAATAGTTTTTAAAAACATTGACATGAAAAGTTTTGGATGAAACCTCAGCCTATATTTGGACTATCAGGAAAAAATGTGTAATAAGTGGTATTTAGTATAACATGGTTTTGAAGGGATGAGCCTAATGCTTCAAGCATAACTATTCAGAAAGCAGAAATGAACACAGCCGAGTAGCAATCCAGTTAGAATACTAATAGCAAAATAAGAAAAGCAGATTTAATTCATAACTGGAGATCTTTACAGAATTTAAATGGAAAATTAAGTAAGAACTTGATAATTGGAACTTCATTAGGTGATCTGTGTACAGTGTGAGAATGTAGCAAAAATAAATCCCCTCTACCTCTGTGAGAAAAATCCTGAGAATTCCAGCTAATATGCCAACACACTGTTGATTTGATCAAAAGAAACAATAACATAGCTTGGGATGAAAAAGCAAAACAAGTGCATAACTGATCTACTTGAACATGTTCCCTAAAAGCTACTGGTAAATGTAATGAGTAAATGGTAAAAATGAGTTAGAGATGCTGCTAATGTAAGGCAAAGTTAAGCAAGTGATTGAGTAACTGAGAGACTTATCTTGATAACTTTGGCTAATTTTTTCTTTACCTTAGATACACATCCACAGTGTAACCTGCTAATTGCACTAGTTTCACAGCTGTAACAATAATTTATTATCAATTAATAATTTGACAAGTGATTCTATAATTTAAATAAAATAATATGTTAATACAAAATAATGTTGATTAATAAGAGAAATAATTGTAGCATCCCATAAAGATTTGTCAGCAGTTTTCCAGGAGCAAATCACTCTGTGCTGGAGAGCGATCCGTGGGTGAAAATGAGTGAATTGCTGTTTCTCTTTGTGGACTGATACGGAGGCTGTAGCAGGGCCCTCTTGGCTGCCCGTGTGAGCAGGGCGAGCTGCACTCCGGCTCTCCCGCGCCCTGCTCCGCATGCTGCCCTGCTCTGTACCTAGCACAGTGTCACCCCTGAATCCCACACAAACCACAGCAGCTGCAACCGCTGAAAACTTAAATGAGGGGAGGACCTTATTTTTGTATGATTTGCATAGTATAGTGATTGGGGTGCTTGTTTTGAAAGGGTACACTTCTATTTAGTGCCTTTGTGAGCCTCAGAGGGGCTCATGAGAGTGATTCTTCTCTGAGGTGAGATGCTGGACAGTAAGAGGCACTCACATCTCCTGCTGGAGAAGCTATGCTGGAAGCTATTTCAGCCCAGAGAGATTGTGGAGTCTCTTTCTCTGGAGATCTTCCAAACCCACCTGGATGCCACCCTGTGACCCGTGCTCTGGGTGTCCCTACTGGAGCAGGGGGTTGGACTAGATGTTCTCTAGAGGTCCCTTCCAACCTCAACCATCCCGGGATTCTGTGAAAAGAGATGTGTGCAGGGAAGAGCATAACTTCCCTACCCCAATGATTTAGAGTATTCTTCTGGAAGAAAAAGTCTCCTATTTTTATTTTCTCTTCAGGACTTCCTGTTTTTAAATGGCAGCCAGGTGCACTGTGTAAGCAGTGTGGAGACCTTGGCATCAGGTATCCCTACTCCCAGAAGACTGTTACTATCACTATGCTAAAAATTGGAATTGGACCTTTCCTTGTATTGTTTCTTTGTCACCCAGTAAATCTTGTGTTCTTTAAAATGGACCTGTTTTCAGGTGTACCTGTTGCCTTATCTGCTTTGTAGTCTCTTTTCCTTCCCTCCTTTTTTTAGGCTGGGCCTGTTCAGTCTGGAGAGGAGAAGGCTGAGAGGGGATCTAATTAGTGTGTATAAGTACCTCAAGGGAGGCA
>JAWLRI010000039.1:1829292-1844771 GCA_034781795.1 Crypturellus tataupa
AGGGGGGTTGGACTAGATGACCTCTAGAGGTCCCTTCCAACCTTAGGCATTCTGTGATTCTATGATTCTATGATAACCTGGTGGTTAAAACCCTCCTCTGGAGCGAGACCCATGTTTTAGAAAGTGCCCTAACCTGTATGCATGCCGTTGTGTGAAAAGTGACCCCTTTCTTGTCTTTGAGAAGCAAAAACCCTTAAAAAACACCTAAGCTCCCCAAAGTGACTTCAGCACTCGGCAAGAGGAGGGGCATGGGCTCCCACAGCCCAGCTTCGCGTGAGTGTCAAACCGCAGGCCGCAGGGCAGCACCCAACCCCAGCAACAGGAGCAGCCCCAGATCCCGCAGGCTGTGGCACCGCCATGCTCTTCTCCCCAGTTGCTGCATCCTGGAATTTTCATCCCATGGTCCTCTAGTTCTCTATATAATAAAGTCCTCTGTCATTAAATGGGAATATTCCCTTTCCTTTCATTAGTTTTTGAAATAAGTTCTGGGAGAGGCATAGCATTCATGGCATGCACTGTGGCATGCTTATCCCTCTGGAAATCTCACTGTGGAGAACAAAGCAAAGTTTCTAGAGTTATATGTGGTCTGTCTTTATTCTGGTAAACCAGGATGTTAACATGATCGACAGTTGTTTTTAATATTTTAGGAGAAGCGGCCTATCTACTATCCCAGTTAACCAATGAATGGACTGATACCTGTGTTGTGTGTACATACTCGTGTTTGCATGTATGCTAGAATTGTCACAATTTTCCACTTTCATCTTGTACTATAGAAGAAAATTCTGACACATCAATTCCTCTGGAATATTTTCATCCATTTTAATATCTGCTATAGCCGCAGGAAAAGAAACATCTAATGGTGATGCTATCATGATATGACAAGAATTCAGAACGTGTATGGTCAGCGGGCCTCGGTGTCTGTCAGTTGTCAGACAGACACTAGTATCGTCCTGCTGGAAACGCGGAGAGTAAACTGGGTGTCCCTGCAGACGATAAATGGGTTCACCCTTTGCCTTATTCCCCTCTGGGTTAGAAACAGTCACAGTGCCAATATGCTTTAGTTGCACTTTCAGCCAATTACCTGCTTGAGTTTGATTCTCAACAGACCTGAGAAACTTGTTGTCACTGGTCAGGGTGACTTCTGTGCCCCGACAGTCTCCTTTTCCCTCCTTTCCCCCCAGACACAAAGGGACATCTGATCATTTTGATCCAGTCTCCCAGGCTGAGAAAGCAAATAGCAGAATAAACCCTTGGCTCCTTGCAGGTCTACAGGTTTAGACACCCTGTTATCATGAGTAATTTCCATGGCCACTTATCTAATTTAGGAGTCTCCTAGTAAATCTGAAGTGGAATGTGGAAGTTGAATTAATCCGTTCTGGATTATACATTGTAATTAGCAAACTAAACTCCACATGTGGGCAGCACTGATGATGCCTAATGGTCTTCAATGAGAATTGAATTTTATAGTTAAAGCAGAATTTAGTGTTACAGCTAAATCAGTTGTACAGATAAAGTGCATTATCACCAAATCCATCCAGGTTTGGTGCAAAATCGGTGTGCTGCCCTACTAATCAGAGTGAAAACACTCCTGCTACTGAATCAATGGGCAACATCCGACTACACAGAGGGTAAAGCTGAGGAAAATGTGGTGGTATTTTTTATGAGCATATCTTTATTGGTTAAATGCTTACCGCTTTCTGGCTAGTGCCTTCTGGCTATCCTCTCTCTATCCCAAAATCCTGAGCTGCCTGCAGCACTGTGACCAAGCAAAGTGTACGAAAGTGTCCTGCACTCCTGCTTTTATCAGGCTTTACTCTACTTTTTGCTTTTTTAAAGCTGTCTCTTTCACAGAAATCATATTACTGTGCTTCTTTGAATATAAAAATATGCTTTTATAGTGTAATTTACATTATTTTAAATGAGTGTATTTTTCCATAGGCTCTGTTTCAGTAGTATTTATGGAAATGAAAAAAAAAGTTTAGACTTTCAAGTCTTTCCAGGTGTTAATAGTGAAGTCTACTTCTTTATGAAAACCTTCTATGTAATTAGAAGCCGTAATACAATTGTTATAGCAAAAGAAATAACTGACTTGTTGGACTGAAATGGTACTGGAGGATAGACTGAATTTTCTGTCTTAAAAAACCCAAGCAAACAAAAAGCCCATAAAGTCTGCAACAACCCTCTTGTGAGTTAACAGAAATTTTATTTCTTTAGGTTTGGTCAGGATCTTTAGTGCTTACTTTTCCAGTCCACTTTTGAGCTGATAGACTTGAGCAAAGTATATTTTGTGCAAAGAAAGATCATAAATGTTCAACTTTGACCATCTTGGAACATTAAGTGAGAGATTGTTAAGAGTAAATCAATGCAGCAGTTCAGCTTAGTCCTAGACAATTTGCGTGAAAGTGCTGCATTGTTCCCCATGACTATTTCCTTATAATACAAAAATACCAATTTAAATTCTTTAGATAAACTTCTAATGTGCATCTCCTGCCTTAGTCACCAGTGATTTGTATGGAATTAGTTGGCCACATTGGGCTGACTCCATTCTAGTGGGGTGCAGTAGATGATATAGGAAAAGGGGGAAACATAAGAGAACAAAAGGCTGACTATATGATTACCTTGTTTCCAAAATGACAGAGTCACATTAAAATTGCAGGAAATCATATTTTAGTTTTTCCTACTTTGTGCAAGCCGAGAATTTCATAGTAAATTCAGGGATATTTTGCTGTCATGTTTGAGCTGAAATGATTATTAAGGTATTAGGAAGAACTGTGTTTAGAGTTTTTAATTTATTATTAGTGTGCTCTGATGTATGTTTGGGAAGAAAATACTGTGAAAATGGATATAAATAATAAACTTTCCAAATCAGCTGCCAGCAGAATTCATCAGCCGTCTCCTCCATCGCTTGAATTCTTGACACCACTGGTTAATTATTATCTATGAACCATGAACGGGAGGAATTCATATGGCTGAATGAATGCAGCACTTTCAGGTTAATCTATGTTCTAATGTTTGCACCTGTACCGTCTATCAGTAAGAGTCTTATTTTTAGAGTTTTAGAGTAGAGAGATTTTGGTATGTCAAGTTACTGACTGAAATGGGCTTCCTCTTTCAAGAGCTTGTGACTTCGGGTGAATTGCTCATGGTCAAGTTGGACTAGTGTTCAGGTGGTCTTACAAAACCAACTACTGTCCGTTCTGTTTTCCTGCAAAAATGAATGGGAAAACAGAAAAAGTAAAAGCATGACCACTGCAGAGCATATACAAACCAGGCTATAAACATTCGGTATTTGCTACACTCACCTATGAAAATCTTAAGCTGACTATGGCTAAAAATAGGGGAGCTTTGAGTAATTGTCAGCAGAATAAAATTGAGAGATCTGGAGTCTTTATCTTGTGCTCACAGGCACTTTGCTGCAGCCAGTGACCAGGCAGTGTGGTGAAATCACAGCCTGGTTAGTCATCTGTAGGTAATAATATCTGCAATATCTGCATTGCACAAATAGGAATAATAAAAAATCAGACTTTTAAAAATCTAAACAATGATTTTATTTACAGAAACTCAAGCATCTGACTGAAAACTTCATTTTAACAAACTTACTTGAAAAGTTACCTTCTCAGAGGAGTGGAAATGTGTTGTACATAAATGAGTTTAGTTTTCAAACTGGGCTCCTGAAGTCCAAAAGGGATAGCAAGGCACAGAAGTTCACCCTTGGATGTCATTTTCATTTATCAGTTTTATAAAGCAAAGGAATTACACTGCATTTTCTTGACTCTTAGTAGTTTCTGGGTTTGTTCAAAACTAGTAATGAGTTTCCTGTTGCTTTTGGAATTTAACTTTTTAACTTCTGCTAATGCTGGCTTGAGAGAGGCCTGAAGCCTTTGCTTCTTGCTGAGACTATGTACATCGATACTCTCAAGAAATAGCCACTTAACCACAATATTTTCAACAGAACAAGTTAGGTTTATGCATTTGCCTTGGCTAACTCGCAAATTAGCTGTTCAAAATGTTTTGCTGGTCCAAAATTCTCTCTGTAGACAACATTAATTTGTAAGCAGCATCAGTAATTTAGTAGCATACATTTCATGGTTGGCGGGGCTGGTGTGACTCAGGAGAAATATTTGTACCCTTCCATAGTTATTTCTCCACATGTTTATTTTGTAATCAATGAAATATCACAGCGGGCCAAATCAAATACATTTGATAGGACTGCAGCATATTTCATCACGTCAACAATTTTCCTCAGACTTACTGCATGTATTACAGCATAGGCAGGAGAATTCCATCTTTTTCCTCTTTGCAAAACCCCGTACTGGTGCAGCTGTTCTCATATAGATGAGAGTTCTCATGTAGAGAGAGTTCTCATGTAGAGAGAGTTCAGCTGGGCTGCCATTTACCATCTGCAGCACTGCCAAAAGCAAGCTACAAAAAAATTATTTTGTTATTTGAAATTTACCTCTCAGTTTCTGAGCGTGAGCCATATTTTTCAGCATTTTTGTGTCTGTAAGAAGGAAAGCTTGAGGCTCACCTCATCAGAGTTAAGAAGCATCTGAAATACTGAGGCACACAACCTCCTGGGCAAGCCTCCTTGAGGTGTACGTACATGTGGCACGTTACAGGTCAAGCAGGTGAAGTTGCTTTATGGCAATATATTGTTAAATTCTCCATCCATTTGATGGAAGCGTTAAGCTTCTAAGAACTAGTTTTCCGGAGACTGAATGGCAATGGTATCATACATGTAATTTTGATAGACAACAACATAAATACTTGTTGTGAGAACCTGCTGGAGAAAAGGGAGCTGGAGCAGTATTTCCCAAACTTCTCCACGTGTAGCACAGCTGTAGAAGTTGTGCATGAGCAACAGCTCCCCTTGTGCTGCTCCGTGCAGGGCAGTAGCGGGCAGCCGGCTGCCCTTCCTTTTAATGCGTCAACAACTTCATGAATAAGTGGTATCAGGAGAGGATTTTGCTGTATTAGCGGCTCTTGCCAGCCAATCCAGTGGTTTCTCCAGTGGGAAATCACAAGCAACGCATCTGTTCTCTAGACAAAAGTGGGCTTTGTAGCCACTTGAAAGGCAGCTCTCCAGGGTCTCCAAGGAAAGATAAAATTCTCATTGGAAGTGAAAGGAGACTTGGAGAGCCTGTTGGGACTGTTTGATAAGGGCAGGATGCAAAAGGAATATTTACAAATAATGCAAGTTTCTCTCAGTGTGCAATTAATTTCAGCCTATTCTATGTTAAAGTAACTTTACTAAGATATATCATCCCAGAGCTTTATTGTGAACATTTCACTAGCTCTCTTCAGGTCCCTATGGACACCTTTTTTTTGCTTCCTATTTTACCCTGAAAACATATTATAAAAAAGTCATCAACAAGCGTGTGCTGGAGAAAGATGAGCTCTGAAAATTGGCAGCTCTCTTGCAGGCTGCGGCATCATTTGTTGCTAATGAGGGAATGCAGTGAGAAGTGCATATTAATATTTTATTGAAGAAGATTCATGTAAACTCCAGCTGTGACCGCAAAAATCTTTTTTATTTTCTTGTGAGAAATAAAAGCAATGATTCCCTATGGTCTTACTTGATTTCTTTATTCAGCAACCTCCCATATGTTAGCATACATCTGTATAGTCTTTTGTATACTTGCATAATAAAAAAGGCAGTACTCCATCGTATTTTTATATAAAATGTCAGTGATACAACTGTGGCTTGTAAGACTGCCTATGCTGAAAGTTTTTAAATAATCTTTGTGAGGTTATTGTGAGGTTTTCTTTGTTATTTTGGAGGTTGGAAGAATTGTACATAAACAAATGTACAGCAGATGGCACTGTGCTGTAACTGTGCTCAGCGTTTTGATAGAAAATGTGTTCATTTGTGGTTTGTACATATATTTGGAATCCATATATTCTTGTAAAAATGATAGAAACATAGAAGGCCGAAATTTTAAAGCAGAATTATGCAAGGCTTTTTTAGCACAGATGTCATTAAAATGTTGCTCCTTCTTTAGTGCTATGTTTATAGCAATGATCATCTTTGGCTTTCAGTTTCACTCTAGTGCTAAAAGTCTAAAAGCTGAAGTGTTATTGAAAAACAGTAAAAAAAAATAAAGTAAAACATGGATCTCTCTTCCTCTGAAGTGCAAGACCAGGTAGACTGAAGTGCACAGAAGTTTTTAAGATAATTTCCACATGAACTTCAACTGGATAGGAATCGCCAGGATACAATGTAGAAAATTTATGGTAAATGGTTAAAAACTATTTTTAATAGACTAGAACTATTTTTTTTTTTTAATGGGCAATTCTGAAGGGCTGCTTTGTTTTTACCAGTTCTAGGGAGAAAGACAAAACAAATCATGAATGTGGCTTGGTAGCATCCCTGGCTAACTCAATAATACTCTGATATCTGCATTTACTCCAGGTTTTCCAAATCCCCCATAAGAACTTGTCAAACAGAAGCTACTTTGGGGTCGGACACCTGGTAGCTAGACTGCAATTTTAACAGTGTTGGTGGCTGGCTTACTAAGTGCATCTAGCATGTGTTTTTAAAGATGAAAATATACAATACATTAAAAATGTCCAGGGCAAGGATAAGCTGAGATGCATGAGAGTTTTTAGATAATCCAATGTGGATCCATGGCAGACCAGGCAGAGAAGATAAGGCCACTGTGAGCTGCTGGAAATTCAGCCCTTGGAAGAAGGGCCCAGCTCCCCTCTCCTTTGGACTGAAGAACTGTCATAACAGCATGTGAAAAAGAAGCATCTTCTCGTTGTACGTGTCTCAAATCATGTGAAATGTTAGGTATCAATTTCTTGAATCTTGGTGAGAAATAAGTAAGGCCTTGTGTATGCCTTGTGAATCTTATCAACAAACAAGAAGCAAGTTGAGCCATGGGAAAAGACACTATTTTGAGGTGGTGGTGCCATTTGTCCTTCACTCCCTTTCTTTCCTGCCTCTAATCTGGGCAGGAAAAAACAGGCTACCACAGACTGATCCCATAGCTCAATGCAAAGGGAAGAGTATATGCCCTGTGGAGACTTAAGGAATGACAACCCTCAACCTGCCTTCTTCTTTCTCTACCACTAATGTGTTCAGTTGTCAGCGATTGGTGGTCAGGAGCACAGGATGGTGATTTGCGATCAATCTGAAAGGCTCAGTAGGTTTGCTTGGTCGTTCATGCCTCAAAATGGAGAAAATGAGCTCAATATTGTGCGTCTCTTAAAAGACAAAATTCAGAGGCTATGAGGAGTTTAGGATGATTTAAGTTCAGGGCCTTGAGGAAATCTGGAGTTTAGAAAACAAAACTGGAATGAGAGTGGAGTCCCTGGCCCCTGCAGAACTGGTGGCTCCATCCAGACGATGGTGGCCTGTGTGAATGCTGTTAAATTCACCAGTTCACCTATCTTCTGTGGGTCAGGAACAGGCTTCCTGCTCGTCTCTGGGATTAGGGGATACTCCCTTGTGGAGGACCACAGTCTGGAGTGCACTTTCATTAAGTCCTGTAATTCTTAAATTCATTTTAAGCAGTAGTTACTAACTTCAATACTGTGCAAATCTGTTTATGTACCCTACCATGTTATTTTGTATTATAAACAGAATTTTCAGCATGTTAATGGAAGGTGTGGAATTATTTGTTTTGCTGCCTTGCCTTTATCAGAAGCCAAATTTTGAAAGTGGCAATAAGGCCAGCAGTGTGCTGATCTTGAGCAATTAAGTGTTAACTAACCGTGGAGTGGTGCAGATAAGAACAACCTGCCCTATCTGAGGGCTGTGAGAAGGTTTTCTTCTGTGCACGTTAGAGTGCTCCTGAAAAGATGAAGTCAGGCTGCATTTACAGCGAGCTCGATGGGCTTGCTTCTTGACTAAAATGATGTGTCATGTTAATCATGAAGCCTTTCTGAGAGCCCTCCATGACAAAATGACAGCGATCTGCCAGGGCAACTTCTTATGCATAAATCTATTAGTAAGTTAATCAAATCTGCATGATCCCAGCAAAAGACACTAAAATGTTTTATTGGCTTTCTGTTCCTCAGATTGATTGTTGGACTCTGGTGAATAGATTCCTCGGAGTTCTGTTGCTTGCCAGTTTGTTACAGTAGTAGTAAAATGAAATTTTTATATCTCAGCATTCTTTTCCACAGGTGATTTGTTGCACAATAGCTGAGGATGGTTCCCTTTTACAGAATAGACATAGTTCTCTAGGGAAGGAAGTACACTAACAGTGCTGATGCTGTGCAATATTTTTGTAGTAATTTTTTTTTTTTGGCTATTATTTCAGGCTTTCAATCATAAATTAAGGATTTTTTTGCTTTAATAAAAATTTGTGCAATATTCACTGAAACTTTACATTTTTTCATGGTTAAGCAAACTGTTACTAACAAAAGTTGAGTTTTGTGTTCACTTGTACTTTGGGATATCTATTTTGATCATAGAACAAAGAACTAGGACCCTTCAATAAGCAAAATAATTCTTGATAAATAACTATTCCAGATTTTTTTAATGCGTTGCAAAAGAAGAGGAGGAAAGGATAAGAAAAACATTTAAAAATCACAAATTGAGATTGGGATATGTGGAACTTTAATGACTTTATTGCTCTTTGAATCCACAAAAGTTCCAATTAAATAAAATTAATGGGAAACTTAGTGCAGTTTGTACAGGTGGGTTTTGAGTCATGTTTTGACTGTAGTAAATCACTAGATGATTTTTCTGTCCTCTTGTTAATTTTTAAATTGATTCATGCGTGACCAGGTGCTTTCTAATTCTGTCGCTGTGTCTTTGAATGTCCTAGATCATTTAAATCACAGGATCTATAGAGCGTGTTCATGTAAATAGATAATATAAAGGATTTTTCTTTTTTTTTTCCCCTTTGAAGTGCGTTCTCCATTGATGAATTATTGCTTAGAAATCCCACCCTCACAGCACTTGCAGGGCTGGAGAGGGCAGGTAACTCGCCTGGAGGCTGCTGCCTCTGTTCTGCTCCTGCAGCACACGCGGCTCTCGGGCTGCGTGCCCTGCACCAGCTCTGCACCTGCAGCGAGGTGCTGCCTTCCTCACCCGCAGCGAGGTGCAGATGTGGCTCCCTGTGGCCGAGTGTTGGAACAGGCTGCCCAGGGCAGTGGTGGAGTCCTCAACCCTGGCAGTGTTCAAGAAACATGTAGATGAGGTGCCTGGGGACATGGTTTAGCAGGCAGGGTGTTGAAGGGCTTATGGTTGCACTCGATGGTCTTGAAGGTCTTTTCCAGCCATAATGATTCTGTGATTCCTTCTGCGAAGCAGCAGTTCTGGCATCTCCGAGTGTTGTGCTGGCCTCACGCACACGTGGCTCGCTCCCATCCGAAAAGATGCATGGGCATCTTTAGTCTGCGGAGACTCTTTGGGAACCAGAAAAACAAAACAAAACAAAACAGAAAAGAACCTGCTGGGCGTCATTTATTGAGATCTTCTCCATCTCTCCAAGGCTGCTTCTGGAGGAACTAAATGGTATGAATTTTGCAGCTCCCATGCAGGCTCCTCTGGCATGTGGAAGCCTCCCTAAAACGCGATCCAGTCTTAGGGAGAGGGCTGCCTTACAGACCCCTTCCTCTTATATTTAATATATGAGCAGGCAAACTTAGCTGTTATTGTATTAACTGTATATCATTGAGTAAAGTTCTTTGTTCACACAAAGCAGTGAATATTGAATAGTGAGTTAAAAATACTAATTAGAATTATTTATGTTAACCCTTTTAGTGGAAACAGATCATTTGTGCTTGTGTAACTCTGTGTCTTTGTTCAGTGCTTTTCCTCTTTTGAAGTAGTAGTGAGACATTATAAATTGGGTCAGTCACATTACAAGTCGGCTGTGAACCAAGGCACAATTTGCTCAGGCTGGAAAACTGCTGTGGGCTGAAGATACCTCATGCTTGTTCTGAGTGAAAAAATAAGTGTTTTAGAGAGGTTTGATTAAAAACTCTATAGCCTTCCTGCCCCCCTCCCTAATTCCCCCCAAGCTTTTCATAGCATTTTAATAGACACTTCAAAATAAAATGAGTGTTCAGATGGAAGCTATGTAGGTGCATTATGTACTGTAACATATAGTATATAATATATTATTTGAAATCTATGGAGCGGTTCAGAAAACTCTGTCTCATAACATCCTCGCAGTTATATTCACATAACTATTCATAACTATTATCTGTCCACCTTCATTTTCTTTTGATTTGAATTCAGGTTTGTGAGGCTTGCATGACATTGATCCTTTCTGCGGGCAAGGCACAATTTCATAATTGAAGGGAGGCAGCTGCTGCGACCATCCCGCCAGCTGTCCTTGCAGATGCTCCCTATTCTGCAGCTTCTCCAGGATGTGCGTACGTGCGTCCCCAGGGTGAAGCGTTTTTCCACGAGGTGATGTACAGAGTATCCATCGGGGTCACTGTGCTGGCGGTTCAGGGATGTGAGCTGCACACAGCGCTGCTCTTCTACACAAGAAGCAGTTCTGCCTTTCAGGTATTTGCTTCTTCACCTTATGTGGCCTGTGACAATAAAAGACTCCTGCTTGTCCCGCTGCTCCTGCAATTAACTTAAGGAGTAAAAGGCTACTTGGCTCTAGAAAAATGTGCATGGTAAAAATTGCCAAACAGGGCTTAAAGTTCTGTGCAATGCTTACAGATTTGGATTCTTAGTTCCAGCCTGCAGGGGACTTGCTTCATGTACAGGAGATGCTTGACAACTTCTTGTGTCCGCCTGACAAAGGTTTACCCCGAGAAAGCTCAGCCTATAGATTTAAGGGGAAAACTGCTACACTCCACAGTGGTTCTGATAGCTAAGTTAGCAGAGTTGGTTTTCTAGTTAAGCCCTTTCCATCCTGGCACCCAGGGCTTTGTGCAGTGAGCTCGGAGCCTCCAAGTTCAGCCGTTGTGATAGCTCTTTGGATGATTTGTTGAGGTTGAAAGACTTTTTTGTCTCTGAAGAGTACCTGGCATCCAGACTAGATCTGAGAACCTAAATGGACTGTGTAATTTTGACTAGTTATTCTGTCTGTATTCAACAAAACATCTTTACTTGTCTTAGACCAGCAATATCCAAAACCCAAAGAAGGCTTTAAAACATTTGTGTCTCCATGAAAAAATAGCCTGATAAGTAATAGTTTTCCTAAAATAAGAAAGTAGGAATGTTTTAAATCTGGATCCATTTTATTGCTACTTTTTTTCCCTACAAAGAAACTGTCAGTTATAAGAGACTATTAATAATGAATGCCTCCAGAGACTCACATTATTTAAAATGAAGACTTGAAACAACTCATAGCTAGAATGTTTCTTTTTTTCTCACCTACACCCGTGTACTGTGAAGTTCAAAAGAAATAATACAGATTATATTTCAATTGGTCATATTTGAAGTGAAAATAATAATTGTGGTAGTGAGACTAAGCATTGGGTTTTCACAGCATCCATTTCTAGGATCTAACCCATTTCTGTATCGTGATACTAAAAAGAATTTGATTAGGCCTCAACTTGGTATATTCACCCACCTTGTGCAGTCCTGGGAACAAGTCATTTTGTCCTGCTGTCTGCTGCCACCACAGAATGGTGCATGCAGGAAGCAAGAAGGTGATTTAATAGTTTGGGTAACACTCTGTTTGGAAAATGCAGTGGGAAAGGTGAGAGAGTCTATTTCATAAGCCCCAAAGTTGTAAAAAAGATTATTTTCAAAATGTAACTAGACAATTGATTGCTTTTTTGTTGTTGTTTTTCTAAGTGTTGGTTATATCTAGCCCTGACCATCTATGCTTTACAAATGCAGAATTTTCACTTGGGCATTCTTGTAGCTGAAGAAATTGTTCACCTCAGTGACAGTTACAGAAATTGGTTACCAAAATAAATTTCTCCTTCAAAAGGGATTCTGGATGATTCATTTCTTCAGGAAAACATATTTTCATTTTTTCTTCACCTTGACTGAAATAATTCAGAATTCAAAAAAGCAGTAATTTTGCAGGAAAGAGGTCAGAACTTATGAGAGAACTCAGAGTAGAGTTTAATAAAATATATGTCTGTATAAAATATATATATGTAATATATATATATAGTCTGTTTATTATTTATAATGGGGCAAAACTTGTCAGGCAGTGCATAATCTTTAATAAGTAGAGCTTTGATTTTCTTCTATACTTTATTAGCAAGTTATAACTGTCAAGTGAATTTTTGCTCATTATTTGAGGTGTAGACATTGATTCTAAATTTAGAAGCAGCTTCTTAAGAGGAAAAATTAGTGATAAATGAAGGTTGAATTAAGACAGATAAGTCATGTCCTTATAACACTTTCCATCTTAAGACCAATACGCCTTGAAGTGAAGTACCATTTTGAAAGATGGTTGTCCCAAAAGATATCATTTTATTGATTAGCCTTCATACTTTTGTCAGTTTTGCAATTGGTGAAAGCGAAGTGTAAAACAAGGATAGGAAAACATATACTGTGTTCTCTTTGGGAAATAAAGCAAATTTTACCTAGACCTATAAATGGCCTAGGGCGAGAGTGTTTATAATATCCATTTCTAAGTCCCTGCAATCTATGCTGTTTAGCATCTCCTTTTGATGCATTATAGATGTGAGGTGCATGCCAGAAGTTGACTGTACAAATTAATCCAAGCTTTTCTTAAAGGCTTGAGATTCTTGTGAAAGGTGTTATTCTAAAATATATTACAAATTATTATTATTTCAAGAATGGAAATAATCAGTCTTTCATTGTAACAGGATGTGAAATGAGCTGCTTTTGAAAATAAACACCTCACTTTTGCTTCAGTTGATCCTAGTTCTCAGCAGCTGTTTATGGCTGTAGGCAAAATCATTGAGATAATTCACTTTGATTTCCTGTATAACATGCCTTTTTAGAGTTAGGCCATTTGATTCCATCATTACCCTAGGACTCGATATGTCTGCACTGATATGCGTCCACCGTATGCTCTGAGCCGTGATCTGTGGGCCCCTGACCTTCCTGACTGGCTGTGCTCGTGGCTTCGTAGAGAGCCTGTTGCACTGCTTCAGGCTGGAACAGGGCTGCCACCAGAGCAGCCGTGGGACCGGAGGAGCAAGAGAGTTTGGCCACTGGCACATGAGCTTGAGTGAGGGTCTTGGCATATGTCTGTCTGTCCGTCCTTGTGTGTGTGCTGACTGGAGGTCTCTTGGCTAAATGGTATCTGTGAGCAGCAGATGCAGACGGTGCAGCTGCATTAGGCTCGACAAAAAGGCTGGAGGCGCTGAATCCCTTTGCAGGCAGGCTGAGGATATCGAATCCCTGTGTGTCACCAGAGATACGGCCAGTCGGAGCAACATTAAATGTTCTCAAAGAGAAGAATTTACAGCAAAGATTTAAATTTATAAATCTTCATGTGAGTGTTGCATAACACAACATGGTTTTGATGAGCCTGCAGAAGCCATTAAGCTAGGGTTTTGGAAACAGATGCCAGCACTGCTGGTTCAACCACAAGAAAGGTGCGAGGTGCGTTGCACTTCCTTTTGCTTTGTGGGACCTAAGCTTGTCCTCTCTCACAGACCAGCCTGAATCTCCTTCAGAACAGCTCTTACGTACAGGGCACAGTGCAGCTGCCAAATATCCCAGCTGGCACTGCTGGGTTATCATCCATCTCCCTTACAACGGCAAGCCAACATCGTCAGAACCATAGATCATAATCATTATTACTGATGTTTATCCATTCCTGTTTGCTGAAAGAAGAAAATGAATATAGATATTGTCATTGAGAGTTAGATTTGTGGAGAGGGAATTTATTACTGATTAGTCTGATATTCACCGGATGGTGCAGCCTTTTGGCTGGGGAAGGTTTCTTTTTATAGTTGACTTTCCCAAGATTGGATCTTGTTTCTTGTGACTCTAAGCCACATCTCAATACTAAAGGGCTGCATTTTTTGTTCTCATAATGTCTCATAAATGGTGAAAAATGTTTCTTAAACAGGTGTTTTATTCTTGACTTTGCTTTTGGTGGTTATTTTATGCCTGTAACTAACCTTTAAATAGATACTGAAGGCAGTGGATGAGGCAGTTGTACTATTGCCGTAGGGATACAGAAAAAACCTTTGACTCCTCACTTGAGTTCTCTGTGAAGGAAGGTGAAAATCAGCAGAGCTGGATCTACTTTCCTACCTCTGTTGACTTCTGTTGACTTCTTTAGGAGATACAGCATAAAGTAAAGAGACTCTGTGTGTACTTGACTGTGCAATGTGTGATGGACATGATGTAATGGCATTCTTTAAAATTTCCTAACATCACCCCTGCAGGGGATATATGTAGGTTTCTGAAAGCAGTAAAGCCTTAGCGCTGTGCTGGCCGACCAAGGGCACCCACTTCCCTTTTTGAGGAATCCTCTGTTCAGCTGCCCTAGATCTGAAGAAATCCGCAGAGCCTGAACAAACAACAAAAATTAGATTTCTCACCACCTGAGAGCCTAACGTCGTGCTGCCTCTGCACTGCCTGCTTTGCCTGGATCCCTCTCTAGGAGATCTGAGCATCTGTCAAGCATGTGGCCTCCTAACACGTTATCCTTCTCCTTGGTTATTTAGCTCATTTCAGTGGATACTTTTAGAGAAAATGCTGCTGAATAGAGAATATGCTGAGAAAACTACCAAGAAAGCTGCATAATAACTCAGATTTTAGGAATATGAAGGTTGTGGGCCCTAGAGGCTAAGTGCTGTTGTATTCTCCATGGCTTTAGCCAAGGGCCACCTTGTGTGTTTGCTGTGGCTTCACAGCTACCTTAGCATTGCTTCCTTCCAGGGTTTTCCTTGGGATTTGGGACTGTAAGTAGCATCATTGTCACAAGATAAAGTTGCCTCACCTTGCTAGAAGTTTCATCTTGGATCACCTCAGCAATTTGGAGTTTTCTGTGTGTTAAAAACCAACATGTTAATCTTCCAGTGTTAACTGGAAGTTTTCTGACTCAAGGCCCTTAAGAGCAAACTTTATCTATGGGCTGTAGCTGAAGGACACTCAGTGTGTGGTTGAGTGCGAGCGTCCTACATGAACATGTGCTGATTTTGTCATTTGAACATTTAAAAACCTTGTTGCAAGATTTGCTGAAAAGTAGAGTGGGTATGAGCAACACGTACGTGTTTATGAGGGCCTCTTTGTGAGGGAGGGGCTACCCTATGAGCAGGCCGTGACTTGAACAAATGCCTGTGGTTTGTCGTGTCCTGTCGTGTCCTCACCTCATGTGCGGTGCTGCATGACCGGCTGGCCTGCGGGGAACGCGTGCGGGGCTGCGCTGCGCTGCGCTTTCCTCACGGTGGGAGGCTGGAATTCCTCACAAGTTGAAATTCCTGCCTCCCGGAATAGAAGGTGCTATACTTAGCAATTTAATTAAAAACAACAACAACAAAAACGTAAAAACTTTACCTTAAAAAATTCCCTGTTTGTTCCTTCTTTTTTTTTTTTTTTTTTTAACTGACTTTTTTTTTCCCCAATCCCTTCCCTAAAATTTCTGGATACTTAGGAAAGGAAATTC
>JAWLRI010000039.1:1849996-1933188 GCA_034781795.1 Crypturellus tataupa
TTTCTCTTTCTCTTTCTCTTTCTCTTTCTCTTTCTCTTTCTCTTTCTCTTTCTCTTTCTCTTTCTCTTTCTCTTTCTGTCTCTCTTTCTCTTTTTCTTTCTCTTTCTCTTTCTCTCTGTCTTTCTCTCTTTCTCTTTCTCTCTGTCTTTCTCTCTTTCTCTTTTTCTTTTTCTCTCTTTTTCTTCTTCCAAGGACAGGATAGATGAGCCCATATAATAATTATATTTATCAAGATGAAAAACATCAAGACTGAAAGCTTGAAATAATCTGTTTAGAAAAACAGCAGTATGACTTCCAGACAGATATTTTTCCTATACTATACACTTTTTTCCTTGACACATTAATTCTCCCTGACAGACTTAGCAAGTGAGCAAGTGTCTCCAAGGCAGGCACTTCTCTCTGCTTCATGAATCTGTGTTACAGCTTCTCTGATACACTTGCTTTGCTCATATGGTATTTTTAGCTCTGTTCACAGCTTGTTTTTTAGTATTGTTGTGAGTAGAGATCATTTCTGTTATCCAGTCCAAACCAAGGCAGGTTATTTTTTTTTCCATCATCTCTGCTGTCATGTCCTTAAATGAAGATTTGCAGAAACAAGACCTCCTGCAAGGGAGCTCACTTTGACTTTAGAAATATTTTAGCCAAGAATTTAATTCCAAAATCTGGACTCTAGTCTTGAAATTTTATTGTTTTTTAAGGCAATCCCTTGCTTGGCGCTATGTAAAATGTTCAAATTCCCATTAAGAATAAGAAAAAACTTTTAATATATATTTATCTAGTTGATATTTATCTGGACTCTATTTTCTGTCACACAGCTGGTCCCACAGCATGTAGGTTTTGACTAAACATTTTAAGTTAAAGGAATTGAAGTCCTTTGTAGACTGTTTGTAATTTTGTGTCCTGTACATGGTACTGTTGAAAGGTGGATGTTCTAATCCTAGAGGGTAGGTACTAAGCAGCAAAGCTAAATGTGAGAAAGAAGTTCAGATATATAAAAAAAAGAACTTTCTTTCCCCTGCAACTTACTGTTGAACCGTCATTTCTCCGCCAAGTGGGCACAGAGGGTCTCAGAGACAGCCCCGTCCTTTCCTGGCCCTTCCTTGGGGAGCGCCTTCCCACGGAGCTGAGCAGGGATGCAGCGATTTGCTCGGTTTGCCCACAGTGGAATCTAGGAGGTGACGTTAACTCTGGCTTCAGCGATGTGAACTCCTTCCCAATTTTACCTTGAGTCCTTCTGAGAGAGCAAGAACTGGGAAAAAGGAAGGAACCAGCTTCAAAGACCACCTTGTAGAAAAGCTGGAGAGATTTGAATAAGGCAGCTTTAATAGAGTTTTAAGGAAAAAATATGTACTCAGGAGGATGTGATAATGGGGATTTTCAGATCCTTTTTCAAAGAATAGGTAGAATCATCTATGTCAGCCACAGTGGCAATAGAGAAAGAATTAGAGAAAACTAATTAAATGTGATAGATTTCAGAGGTCCCTCCAAAATAAGGGCAGGCTGATAATGGGAGAATCTCTTCTCAAGTGGCAGGCGGCCACATTAACACTAGAGCTGTGCTGCGCTTTCACAATTTCTGTGGGTCGAACAAGAGGAGGGACCAGCTGCCAGCATGGGTGCTAGCCCCACATGAGAGATTATTTTTAACCTGGGCCAGGATCCCAAGCCAGATCTTGGTTTTACATCCTAGCTAGTTCAGCAGGGAGAGCGTTTTCTTGGACTCAAAACAGCTATTGCAGACACAATATTCTCTTCTGCTGGGTACAGACTCGACAGTATCTGCAATGTTTACCCAGGCGTTATGGTCTGGCTGTGTACATTTAAAAATTAACTCATTGGAAAAGTAAACTTGTGTTTCTTTAGCATGATCTACTGTCAGTCTTGAGAAAAAAAATACATGCACAAATAAAGGTAACAAGCAAAGGGGAGATGCATTATCTGTTTAAAAAGATGAATGTAAGTATGTTTAAACACACACATATCTGTATTTGCGTAGTGAGGTTTGGGGAAAATGCACATGGGACATAGTAGTAAGCAGAAGTTGTAGGCAGTGGAGAATATAGGCAGGTAGCTGCAAAATAAAGTGAAATTGGGATGGGGGAGCAGGGAGCAGGGAGGAGGGGGCACACTGAGATGTCCTAAACCTGGCTGTGCTCCTGGCGTAAAAGCGGCTGGAAGTGTCTATAACTCCTGCAAGGGAGGGAGTGAGGAGGATGGGGCCAGAGGAAACAGCCACAAACTGAAGCACCAAAAGTTCCACCAGAACTTAAGGAAAATTTTTGGACAGTGAGGGTGACAGCGCACTGAAACAGGCTGCCCGAAGAGGATGTGGAATCTCCTTATGTGGAGATCTTCAAGACCTGCTTGGACGCAGTTCCGTGCCACGTGCTGTAGATGACCCTGCGTGTGCAGGAGGGTTGGCCTAGATGATCTCTAAAGGTCCCTTCCAACCTTAACGATTCTGTGATTCTATGCAAGAGTGTCTGTCTTGGTGAAAGCCTGGAGCCTCTGCCCCGCGCAGGGGCTGCCCCGCGAGGTGTTGGGCAGCTCCCCTCGGCTCTGCTGTTTTCCTTGCGGCGTCCAGCCTGCGTGCGGGGAGGGAAGGCTGGTGCCATGGCAGCATCAGCACGGCGCTGCGCCGCGGGGCACCACTGCTGCAGCCCAACCACAAAAACGTGGCTGGAGCAGCCTGGCAAAGACAACGCCAACCAAGAACCTGATGAGGTGAAATGGGAAAAATACTGGGTAGGTGAACAGAAAGAAGATCAGGAACTGTGACAATTTAAATGGCTGTCTTTGGACATGACATTTGCCTGTCTTGAGACACATGACCTTTCTGTGTTTGTGTGTATTTATTTATTAGCACTGGTATTGCTTTTTGGGTAGGATGAACTTTTAGTGCTTTGTCTCTCAGGTAGCTTTTAACCTTTTTGCCGTCTGAAGGCACCAAGTGGTTAGACATTTATTTTGACAGTATTTGAAACCTTTTGTTGTTTTCAGTGCAGGTAACTTTCTACTTTCAACCTTGTTTGAAAGATACTGTTCAATGATTTTGAAGTTGCGAGTGTTTGAAGTCTCCGTAATAGCACTGCAGAATTTAAAAGCTGATGGATCAAGATTCTTATGTCTGAAAAATGAGAACAACAACAAACCCTCTAATCTATCTCAAACCTCTGCAATGCAGAGCTAGCCACAAAGTACCTATGTCTGATGTCACTTTGGCTTTACACTCCTGCATATCTATTTAGCAGTCCAGGAGTTTCTCAAGATTTTTTTTTTCTTAATGTGTAAGTAATTTATCTAATTTTACCACTATTAACTTAATCCCACGGCTCTTTTTGGACTTTTGCTGGTTTAGTAGGAAGTCTAGCCAAGACACAAAAACTCGCTAATTAAAAACGACCTATAATTAAAGAGTTTTAAATGCTGTGTTCAGAAGAGAGGTGGTATTAGCTTAATCCCTTTTCTAAGTCACTGCATCAGAAGCCACTCTTGCCTCTGTCTGAAATATTGTGTTCTTTAGAACCTGGCCAATTTTCACAGCAGCAATTTTTTGAATTTCTTGTTTGTAAAGGTAAACTTTAAAATTAAGATAATCATTGGCTCCATCCATCTGCCCCATTCTGGAATGCAAGCTGATTTCACAAGAATGAACAGTGTAAATTTTTAATTTTCCTTTTACTAGATGCGAAATGTAAGTAAATTTCATGATCAAATAGATCATGCAGAAAAAAAAGTAACAATTTTTGCTTTTTAAAGATAGTTCTAAGAAAAATATGACTGAACTTTACATCTGGAAATAGTATTTTTTTCTTGAAGTTTAAGCCCAAATTTCTCTTACCAAATTTTTCATGCTAGAGAGCCTTTGCCAAACATCTTGCCACTCCCTTCAAGAGTTCCAAGTCATTTATTTTTCTGCGATGTTCTGATTATTATGTTATTCTCTGAATTTGTTACATTTTTAGTTTAGCACTTTTGTTACTGCTTTTAAGTGAGCAGGTGAAATGAAAAGGAGGATGCTATTCCAGGTCTCATATTACTGTTCAAGAGTAAAGTTTCCATCAATGATTGTTGGTGAAAAACGCATGATAAGCATAAAATAATAAATATTTAGTTCTGTTTTTTTTTTTATGAGAAAACATTTACTTTTTTATCATTGAATTTTCTTAATGATGTCATTAATATATTACTTACGGAAATGATGAAATCTTTGCCTCAGATGTAGGGAAGTGAGAAAAATGACTCATGTTTAATGTAGTCTGCGCCAAGACTCCTGAATTTTTTATTTGTGTTACCCATGCATCTGTTCTTGTTTCCCTGGTAACAAACTTATTCATGTGTTACAAAAGCAAACTTTCACCTAAGTAGAAGTAAAAGAAGTTAACCTCAATTAAACACAGGACTACCAGAATCTTGCTACATCTTTTAATATGCTGATTTCATGATTTCATCCAGATATCTGTCACAAGACTCTCTGTGTGTATGGCTTTAAATACTTGTATATGGCTTCTGGGTTATATAGGCATATATTTGCTTCATTTTGAATTGCAGATGAATTATTTATTTCTTTAAAGATACATGCACACATGCCGTTTTAAAGAGCAGACAAATTTTCTACCTTTATTCCATATGGGTAATACATATTATACATTTTATATAGCTGAATTACCAAAATTGTTTATAATTACCATATAAAGGAGATATAAACATAGATGATTATGTGTAGACTGAGATTTCAAGCTTCTCAAAGTAAAAAAAAAAGACATTTTCTTGTTTTCTATTTTAAAATAGGATTTTATTGCCTGTATATGAGGTGCATGTAAAGAACTTACACCATCAAGTTCCAGAATTATGTTAGAGTATTCAGTGTAAATTTAATTTTAATATTGAAATGACTTTTACAAGCTTAGTTGAAGTAAATGGAATATTGGCTTTTTAAAATGAGTTATGAAATAGTGTCTCAAAATAAAAAGGCAATGTTGGCCAGTATTCCACCTGTTTTTCTTAGCCACTTAAAAAGTCTAGAAATCATGTTTACACTAATCTGCTAATGGATTATTGAGAACTTCACAGACAGAATGGCTGCATGCTTTAGTTTCCTCTTATTAGCACAGCAGTTGTGTTATTGTTTGAATTTTACAAAGGTGGTCATGTAAGGTGGTCGTCATGTTTTTTCTTACACAAAATATGACAAAAACAGTGACCTTGATCGTGCAGGGAATATTTATTCTGGTAAGATGCTAAAATCAGTCTTGTTAGATAGCTGGTGTCACTGTGGTCTCTCACACAGCTGATGGGTGAGTGAAACACAGTGAACAATGCACTGCACCCTGCAAGGCCAATACTCCGGGGAGGTTCCAGCTGTGAGCAAAGTGCTTCTGAGGCTCTCTGGACAGTGCAGAGGATTTGAAAATGTAATATATATATACACACGTATGTAATAAAATGTAAATGCTAAGGTAACTTTCTGCACTCCTTTTTTTTTTCTTTTTGCTGATATTGCTGATCTGGTTTGCCATCTAAAATTACTCTCCAAATTTATCAATAGTTGATTTCTAAGCATGTAATATTGTGTATCTATAATATAATCCAGGTAGGCACTCCGTGTGTAGAAGAGACAAGAGCACGCATCCAGTATGAAGGTTTCTTAGCACCTTTCAGTGCTCAGACTGTAGAACAAAAGGCTGGAAGGAACCGCTGGAGACTGTTTGGGCCAGCTCCTAGCCTCAGGCACCGACCGTGTCCTTCCTCGCAGAGGTTGCATCACTGGGAATTACGGAGTGTTCTGGGTAGCAGGGAACTGCTGGAGGTCACAGAGTCCAACCTGCTGCTCGAGGCAGGGCCAACCTCAAAGACAGATCCGACTTGGAAGTAGATAAGATTGCTCAGGGCACTACCCAGTTGTGTTCTGAATATCCCCAAGGATAGAAGTTCTTCCCTGGGCAACCTTTAATGTTTTAACAACCTTACTGTGCGCTGTTCCTGCCTCTTCCCCCATCTGATTGGAATAATTGGAGTTTTGCATGCTGCAGATGGTGTTCTTCACTCCTTTTCAAAGTGCACCTCTGAGAAGTGTCGGGCTCTGTCTTCACCATAACCTTGAAAATAGCAATTAGATTCCCTCTTAACCTCTCCCAAGGCTGAACAAATGCAGCACCTTCAGCTTCTCCATGTACTCTGTGTGCTGCAGCCTCCGGTCATGTTGGTGGCCCTCCTCACTTCAGTATGGCCTCTTCTCTACTGGGGAGCCCCAAATGGGACTGCAGTTGCAGGTTCATAGGTGCTGGATAGCACAGAGTCATGACTTTATCTGCTGCCTGTGCTTTTCCAATACAGCCCAGTATGGGCCCACTAATATTCAACTTGTTGCCTACCAGACCTCCTCATCCTTTTCTGCAGAGCTGCTTTCCTTAGCAGTTGGCATCCAGCCTGTACTGTTGAGTGGGATTATTGCATCCCAGGTGCAGGACTTGGTATCTGCCTTTGATGAATTTCTTGGGGTTTTTGTCAGATCGTTCCACACTTCACCACCCTTTGCTGCAGCATGTTTTGTCTTATGTTCCGCCTACATTTTCATTTCTGAGATGTAGGTCCATAATTTCTGTAGGTATGGAAAACAGGTTTTCTCTTTTTTTTTTTCCTGCAATCTTTGACATTTTTTGTACACTATTTGTCCTGTTTCTACCTCAGTCTTTGCCACTTTATCTAGACAGCCCCATTTTTTTTTTCAAATTAAATTTATAGGATCTTCAGTCATCCTCTCATCATGTTTCTGCTCATGAAGTTCTCCTTCTGGTGGAGAGAGGAGAAATGATGACATCTTACCTGAACAGGCTTCATCGGTGTAGAGGAGAACAGTGAAGTAAATTAGTGTCTGCCAGACAATAATCCTAATAAATCTCTTTTTTATGTTTGCCTAGATCACACATTTTGGACAGTATGGGGTTGGGTTCAGCTTCAGAATGACTGTTATGTCAGTTGACTTTCAGGGAACACCCACCTCAGTATTTGTTCCTCATCCACAGTTTATATATTTGAATATTCCTCTTGGAATGTCTTGCATTTGTCACTGTCAAATGGCATCCTGTTTTGTTTCAGACGATTACTCCAGTTTATTTTGTAGTCTAATCTAATCATCCAGGGTGCTTGCAGTCCCTTTACGACAGGTGATGTCTTGAGATTTATTCATGAGCTAGATATATATGTATTGAAATTGCACATGCAGAGTGGAATATGTACAGAAAGTAAAATACTGCATAGCAGTGAATCCCCAAAATCCAAGTGATTTGCTTTTCTGTTTTGATATCGGATCATTAAGTAAAAATCATAACTCAGCTTTCCAAACAATTTTACATTCACCCTGAGAAAGGCAAACTCTTTTTAAATATGTCTTGCTTGCTTGTGAGAATGTTAAGTGACATCGGTTGTGTCCTCTTGTCTACATGGTTTGCTACCTTGCTATTAATTTGGCATGATTTGCTCATAAGAAATGCAGGTTTCTCCTTTTTTTTTTTTTTTTTTTCAAATGCCTCAGACTGTTTTATTTATTTATTTATTTTTTTCATGAAGGAACGTTTTAATGTCAACTGTATAAAGATCATTCTTCCTCTTGCCCTTCCTCCTGCTTTGTTTTTTCTTTGAAGACTGCAGCTGACCTTTTCTAGTTGCCTTATCTACCTTCCTTCTCAAAGATGTTTACTAATAGCTTTAAGATTGTTTATCACAACCCACAACTTCACCAGTTGTAATACTGGGGAAAAATTTACCTATGCAAATGGAGTGTAATTACCAGAAGTTGTTGAGGTTTTTGACCAAGACATAAGGACTAGGCACCTGTCTTACAGGAACGTGTCTTGGATTCTTGTTGGACCTTATTTTTAGGTCTAGTTTTAAACTAGGATAAGCGTTTGAATGAGTTGTTGGCCATAACTGTGAGGATGAAAATTAGTTCTCTGTGATTTTAAAGGATGCTGATGTGCTCTTTAGAAAAATAAATACGCATGAGTTTGGAAGAAGGCCTGCATGTGGTTTGAATATTGCAATTCTTCACTTGCAGTCAGGCCATTAATTTAATGCATAGTTCTGCATAAATTTTGAAGTAAATTTATACATGCATTTTCATAACATTATTTTTAGACAATCCTGTCCCTGCAATCCTGTGCTGATATTTTGATATCGTTTCAAATATTGTGATTTCATTTGTTGCAAGATTCACTACAGATTAGCTTACTGGGAGTCCAAAAAAAACTTTACAACAAATGTCTTCCTATTCCTTTGGATGGTGGTTGACCCATGTGTAGCTCCTGATGGTAGTGACAGTGGGCTACTTGGTCCAAGCCTTTTGAGCACAGACTGTTCATTGGGAAGAGAACCTGGGTGGATAAGTGGGAAGCACAAAGAAGGAGACACAGCGCGACAGAGCATCGTGCAGGGCAGCCCCGTGCAGCATTTCGTGGCCGCAGGGCCCTGGTACCTGACGCTACAGTTGCCACTCTGGGGTGACCCTCCGCTCTGCCTCGCTAGTGCCAAAGACAGCTCTCGTTACCTCCGTTCCGAGCTGCTGAGTAAACCTGATTTCTCCCAGATATCAAGAATGTTTTTTTCACTTTGCATTTTGAAAAGGGGCTTTGTTTTGCTTACTCTAAATTTTTCCTTCTTTTCAGAAACACAGGTTTATATTAAATCATGTCCCAATCTATAGGCATTTGTTTCTGTCTTTTGTTGTGCAAAGGGTGTAGGGCTATGAAATTAGCTGCTTGATGGACAGCACAATGATGCCAGCATCTTAACACATGTTTCAAAATCCATAACATGGGGAAAACCTTGGGAGTAGGGATGAAGCAAAAAGGTTAGTAGAGAAGGGTCTGGCTTTAAGTTGACTTTGCTTTTGGCTGTGTAGGCATTACATTTTCAAACCTTATTCCAAATTTTTATCCTTTTGAAGGCTTTAAACTTTTTTGTGAAATTCAGGTTGAGATTCTCTCTCCATGAGCTGCTGGTTAAAGCAGCTTTTTAAATATTATCAGGCACACAATACATTCCTGGAACTGGCAACAGTTCCTCCAAGTTAATATTCAGTGTCATGTTTTCCCTTTCCCCTCTTGCAAGTGGCATCAGAAGGGACGCTGGAAAGACTGGCCGCACTGACTTAAAGAGCTGTCTTATTAAATCTAATTTAAATCCTCATTTGATAAACTTAAATGTGACTCATAATTTTTTGTCTTTCCCTCAAGAGGTTATTAAATATGCTATGTAAAATAAAAGACATGACTGTTCATGAATTATTAATGCATGCATTAATATAGAATTTGATTTCCACCTAAGCAGCATGTATTCTATTGAAGAATATAGAATATTTTTCCTAAAACAGATGATTATTCTTTCTGCAAAATTAGTGACAGAAATTCTTCCATTCTGACATTTTTGTTACAAAATATGGCACTGTGATGGTTGTCACTTCTGCAACATATAAGCACCATATTACAGAGCTGTCACTTCCTAAAGACAGAACTGCAGAGGGTGTTTTCTCCTCCAACTCTGTATGTTTTGCTTCTCCCCTTACCTGTCAAATCTCAGCTTGTGGATTCAGTGCTAATTTTTAACAGTGGATGACACCAAGAACGTAGGAAATAAAATAAAGGTTCCTCCCCCGCCTCTTTGTATAAAAGTGATTTTCTTTAGGTATTCTTAGAGGAATCCTTCAATCCTGAATTCAAGATCTAACAAAAAAAAAACTCCTTGAATGTCAATGAAGGTTTTCCCATTGGTCTCAGTAAATTATAATGTTCAAAGAACTCATTTTTAAAGGAAATAGTAATCATAATTGTAAATTTAAATCACTGGTTTTATTACTGAACAAGAGAGAGCCTGCCCTGAAGGTTTAGCCTTCTTGTCTAAAATCAGATGATGGGAACTCTATCCAGATGGCCCCCTCCCAGGACTGTGGGAATACAGGGCAGCGCGAGCCAACGCGCCAGGATCGCTCCCTCACTCGGAGTGGGTGGCTCCACATGAGAATTGAGACAGCAGCGTAAGGAGACTGAAAGAAGAGAGGTACAGGGGAAAAACTGTTTCCAAACCTGTGCAGAAATTAAGCATACTTTTACCATCAGCACAGTCTCAATGATTTCAGGGTAGCTGTTTGCAGTGCGTGAAATTAATTTCTTTGATACGCGTGTTTCAGAGATTTCAGAATGGAATCCCTTGGGAGAAAAAGAACACACTTAGCAACGACCAAAGACTACTTCAAATTAACACTGATTTGCTTTTGGTTTTCATTTTCTTGAAATATGTAAAATGTATATTTTCAAACATCCTTGTTTGTTTATAGTAGTTTACAAATCATTGGAGTTTTAAGTCCTTTTCAGTTTTGCAATTTGTATTTAATTAGACTTCGTATTTGGCACTTATACTGAAATGAATATTTATCCTCTGTGAAAATGTGATTAAATGTATTCACTGACATTTGGAGTGGCAGTGAATTATGATGTCTTGTAACTGAACAGAATTTTAAAGCTATCTAAATCATTAAAAAGTTAGGAGTTGTATATATTTATTTCATATTGCTAGTCTTAAGTAGTGTTTCAAATGCAGTATCAGAAAACAATATATCTCCCTTGAATAAGTAGGGATTTTACCTTTTGATGGGTAGGCATGGTCCATGCAAAAACAACCCTGATGAACAGAGTCTTCAGAATCTGCTTACTGTAAGTTAGTCAGCTCTTTACACCACAGATTTCCTGTGGCTTCATAAAAGGTGAATTTCTTCTAGTTTTTTAGATTTCTTCTAGTTAATTTATTAGAATGTCCATAAAAATACTGCAGAAGATTACTTTTTTGTGTGTTTTTGCACTAAAATAATGCTATGAATACTAAATACAAAGAAAATAAGTTTTTGTATTTTTTGGCATTTCTAATTTTGAAACGATTTTTGTGATGTTGTTTGGGCATGTGGTTTGTTATTACAGTTTTAGTGACTGTTACTGATCATGTAGATTGTAAAGTTATTGTAAAGTGGGTAAATAATCATTCCTCCTGAAATTAGAGTAAATGTGACCTAACTTTTCAGTTCGGCAAAATCAGTAACAAAATGACTAATAAATTAAGTCAATTTATCCATCTGTGAAATATTTCAAGGTCAAACCATTATTGGCTACAAGATTTCTAACTAAAAAGACTGAGGATGACAGTACTTACAGTTTGGTAATGTTTGCTTATTCACCGTGAAATGAAATTTAACAGCGTGGCGTGTCTACATTTGTAAATTTATTGTGGTTGTTTAGACTTCCTGGACAACGTCAAACTCTCACCTGTAGCTTCTAAAATGTGTTGTTTAGGCCCAAGAGATGAGTTCACTTTTTCTACCGGTGTGGGATTATTCCCATTTCAATGGTATTAAGCACAACTGTGGCACAACTGTGTCTGAAGTTAGCACACAACAAGGCAGATGTAGGAGCGCAGGGCAGCAATTGTGGAGGATCTTTGTGCTCACTGCCACCCAGCGTCCCGCTCAGTTCAGCCTAAATTGCAGAAGTTCCAAGAGGCTGAGGAGGAAGTGCATGGAATAGTTTACGGGCAAACCAAGTCCCTGAGTGAAGAGTAGGGGTGTAAATTGTTCATATCTGAAAAACTCTCCATGGTTAGAATATCGCAGGCAAAATTTTAAGAGTTAAACTCAGACCTAAGTTTTTTTTTAGAAATGTTGTCTATGTGTGTATAACAAGCATACAAAACAGAAAAAATGCTTCTCAGCTGGAATATCTGCAATAAATTACAAAGCTCTTACAGATATTGAGCTTAGCTATGTCTATTTTGTACAATTGCTGTCAATAATTTCTCTGGCCTTAACTTTTTTGTTTTATCCTTTGGTTAATGTTGGTGAAGGCCAAAGTCCTGGAGTAGCTTGATTGGTTGCGTTTGGAAGCAGTTGGGCACAAGCTCCGTCACTTGAGGTATGCACTAGGAAACCCACCACTTGCCTTTGGAGCAGTATCTTGGTTACGTGTCTTGCATACTTGGCAAAGAGGACCGCTGCATGCTTCTCGACATGCATGGTTTGATTTAGGTGCCTAAATGAAGCACAGGGAGCTCCAACTCCAGTAGTGGGAGCAGAGGATTGCTGCAGTGTTAAGCTGTAGATGAAGGAAGAAATCCCCCAGGGAGGTGACAACAGTCTGGTTGAAGAGAACAGGGAAGGCAGAGTGAGAGTGGAAACGTATGTTACACCAGGGAATAATGTGGGTGTTTCAGCGGGAGCTTCCTGACAACACCTTCTTAAGCAGTTGTGTCTACAAGTGATGAAGAGGATCATAAAGCAGCACCAAGTAGGAGTTTGAAGAGTTAGGGCTTCACTTTGAAAAGTCACTGCAAAGTCACTGCAAAGCAGCGCAGATCAGTTGTCAAATAATCTTTGGTTTGGAAACTGTTGCCTTTAAAAGAAAAGAAACTCATTTACTCTGTTACTTCTAGAATGTATATTAAGATGAGTGATCTCATAGGATTTTACAAACAGAAACAGTTGTTTTATATCTTATATTATCACCCTGTGAAAGGTGAAACACTGAGCAAGTCATCCATTTATAAATGGATGACTTTTTAGGCTCTCAGTTTTATATTGTAAAGTTGTTACTGTAACAAGGAATTGCCAGCAAATCTGAAATGCATCTGACATGGCAAAATGCATGGCAGAAGTGGCATGGTTTTACAGGCTCAAAATGTAATGATTTTTTCCTTTGTCATTTACTTCTTAGCATTCGTAAACAAGAACACAATCTCATTGAGAAGTGAACAGGCAGTTTTGTAATTTCTCTATTTACTTCTATTTTACTTTGTAAATGGAGAACTGTGTTTTCCTTCTCAACTACATAACAACAGTGTTAAGTTGTTTCCTTTTTTCTCTTGGATGAGGAGAACACGGACTTGCAATAGGAAACAAATTATAACCTGAACGGCAAAACCTGTCCTGTGCCCTTGAACAGGGACAGAACGGAGGAAGCCAAGGCTCATCCATAAAGAGGTGTCAGTAACTCTCATTTGCCAAACTGCTGTTTGGCGTGAGGGAGATGAAGTACCACAGTAATGTTCAATGGGCCTTGCTATTGTGCACAAGTCTTGTGGATGGCTAGTGCGATCCTTCAGGTCTGGGCAGGGGTTTACTTAGGTCTCGTTAATGCAGTGTTACGTGGGGACTTGTCCTTTTGCCTTTCAAGCGCCTCTCCTGCTCTGTTCTCTTCTTCCCTGATGTGCTTCGTGAGCACAGATTGTGCAGAGAATCTGCTTAAAACTCGGGATTCAAAAAGAAAGAGGCAACAACTGGATATAGAGTGCGTATAGGGAAGGAAAAGGGTTAAGTTATCCAAACTATTGCGTTTTTCATTGCCACCCTGCTGGCCTGTGACCCAGAATGGGATAATCTGTGGCAATATTTGTGTATTTGTATTTATGGGTCCCTGCACTATGAGGCTGTGGCCAGAGAGGACAGGGGAAGAATCCTAGTGAGTGGGTAGGAAGTGTCTGCAAGAAGATGTATAGGAGGCCTGAATCTGCATATTGCTTCTTCAGAAATATTTTTGCTAATACCATAAGGTAAAAACAAGTTAAACATATGTAATACTTCTTAATAAAAAGTTTCATGTCTGAACTTCTGCATCAAAGTGATGGATTCTCCTCTGGGATGTCTGAGTTCCTAGTCATCCGATTCAGCACTTGTACTGCCATTAGCTACAGGGGGATAAATCCCACTCCCTGCCATCCTACTTGGTGGGACAACAACACACCTCCCATAGGATGTGGAGTGTACCCAAAAGGTGACAAATTATCTTGATGCTTTTATGTAAGGAACTTCATTTTGTGTGTGTGCTAGATTTGTGTTCTGGAGAGCTGTAATTTAAGTCATTGATTACTTTTCCTTTCCTATGTTCTGCATACACTGTAATTGGGTTTCAAAATGAAACACACAGTTTTTGAAAACTGAAAAATTAGGGAAATATGATGAATTTTACTCAGTGAAGAAGATGCTGTTTTGAGATATACTTTATATATAAAATGGACAGAAGCACAGTATGCAAAGTTGTGATAGTGTTCCCTTTGGCCATTTGCTACTTATCTTTAGAAAGATAGAAATACCTTTAATTCAGACGTCTCTTAGATTGTATTCTGCTTTTAGTATTTTAAAATATCAGTCCACTGTTTCAGCCCTCTGGGGTTAGAGTAGTTCTCTGTTTATCTTTGCTTTTAGAGTGACTATGAATGTCACAAAATATTAAGCAAACTCAAACGTCTTCTGTGCCTAATTTTATCCAAGCTGTGGGTATTTCTTTGACACTGGTCAAGTTAACATTGTTTTTGCATATTTGTGTATTATAACTAGTAGCTTATTTATAGCCAAATACACTAAGCAGCGGAGAGGAAAAAAAATAGAATGTGTAATAATCAGCTGAATTGAGGAGAAAAAAAAGAAAAGAAAAGCTTCTTTTCCCCTGAAGCATACATTCTGCATCAAATTCAGCTTGACAACTGACCCTTTTAAAACAGTGCTGCACAAATTTCTCAGCCTTCTCAATATACAAGAGACAATGCTCATGTATTAAACAGCCCCCCTCCCCAGCAAGTGAATGCAGCCGCTTCCGATACCCTTTGTGCTCTCCTTGCTGTCCCCTTCCCTGCACTGGCCTTCACAGGGTTATTTACAGACTTACTTGTGAGGGGGTCTTTGTGAAAAACAAGATCTTTGGGAATGTTAAAATGAATAATAACTCTTCTGAGTATTTGTTGGAAGTTGCAAGTCCCCTTTGAAAACTGGTGTATTAATTTGCCGACAAAAAAGGAAAGATTTGCTAGTTAATTAACAGTTAGCTAACAGGAAAGCTGTAATCCTGCTTGTAAGTTATTCATTCTTTCAGTCAGGAAAGCAGAAAACAACCGTGTGGCTTGGTGTGAGCAACGAATGGAAAGGACATTAAACAGACCTGTCGAGAAACTGAGGATAAAGTCAGAACAGGCTGATTATAAATGATCTCTAGAGGTCCCTTCCAACCTTAACCATTCTCTGATTCTGTGAAAAGTAGTCCATTTTAAAAATAATAACAGTGGAGTAGCTCTGTTCTATCTCCATCCAAATACTTCATGACCCTTCTCGTGCAGCAGTATTCAGAGATGCTAGGTGGGTTATCCTCTAGTGCTTTTCTGCTGTGAAATGGGAGAGAAGTGGGTGGTAGTTCTGCATCCCGTGCTTACTAGGAGCTTTGGAAGCCTCTTTGTGAGAGAACACGCAGTGCGTGCTCTCAGCAGCGGGCTTTCAGATGGTGCTCTCATGGCTTGGGGCATGGTAAGCTGCTCGTTTCTCCTCCCAATGCTGTATTTGCACACCAAACTGTTTGTGCATCTATGGGTCGCGTGTGCTTGCAGTGTTTCTTGACAGATTGAGGACCACGGATCTGATAATTTTCAAACAGATAAACTCATGGTTTGCACCAAGGTACTTAGGGCAAATTCTGAGTGGAAAAATTGCAACCTTAACGTGAGAACTGTGACATTTAAGTGAACATCTGCTCTTGAAAAACTAGAAGGTCAGGCAAGGTGACATGATAAAGTGAATAAGGAAAGTGGTTTGGGGAATATCCTTTGTCTGTTATTGCATCAAACAGCAGCAGATTATCAAAAACATATCCCACAGTGGAAAGAGAGCCAAAGAAGAGAAAGTCTATTCTTCCCTGTTGAGGTTTGCAATACCTTGGAATTCTGGTGAGGAGGGAAGATGGAAAAAAATCTCTGGCTTTTGTGTTCAGACAACCTCCATAGCTGTTTATTTCCATCTTTATTTTGCTCTTGTAGGTCTATATTTTGTTCCAAAAGGCAAGTCTCTCCTGCTGCATTTCTGTGGTCCATTGCATGGAGGCATCATGAAGCTCCTTCCTACCTTGCAGGGCTCTTAGAGGCTGTCCAGAGACGCAGGGGGAGACACAGGAGGCAACCTCCAGCTAAAGTGTTTTCTTTTAAATGCTAAAACAGTATGATGAATGGAATATAAAACATCTCCTTAAAACTGTTAATACTTGGTGCCGGTTCACTGCAAAAAGTACTATAAAAAACAAGTGTATCATCTCATGTGAAATTTTACCTACGTAACTGCACATCTAATTCTGTGCAAGAAGTGACATGTAAGCATTTTACATAAGCATTTACATGTAAAGTCCACCTTTGCTATGGACATGAAGGCAGGCCACACAGTGATATTTACCTTCTGTAGCACTGACTTGGTTTGTTCCTGCAAAGCATTTGCACTCCAGCTAAACTGTTTGAGAAAGAAAGGACGGTGCCTCCTTGGTGTATTTGATTACTGCCATGAAGTCCTTTCCACTAAGCCACTGACCAGAGTCAGGTCAAGTCTGATAGAGGTTCCGCTAACTTATGTTAAACAAATTATTATCAGAAGGCAGAAAGCAAGTATTATTATCCATCTAGTGTGGCAATTTTTTTATCAGCATAATCCAGTCCCCGAATTCTAATGCGGAGAGAGACTCAGGATATTGACTGACACGTTATTTTGAGCTTTTTGGCTGCAATGATGCTCTTCTCTCTCTTCGTAAGGGGTGAAATGGTTGTCATCTCTGACGTTGTGCACGTTAAAAATTCAATGTCAATCCTTGTTTCTTCCTCTGCTCCTCCCATAAATCCTGTATGCTTTTATAGAGCTGTTCTGTGGCATGTCCCTGCTTTTTGGTTGTCTCTTAGGATACTTTTTCACTTTTTTCCAAGCAGAGTTGCAAGAGCTGTGGTCGTTTTTGTCCAGAAGAGAGTTGTTCACTACAAGCAGTGAGAACAACTACAGTTTTTTTCTTTTTTTTTTTTTTTTTTTAACTACAGTAAACTGTGTCTGTGAAACAGATTTCTCTGCTTATACATTTGTAAGTAGGACTATTATAAAATATTTACAGGTGCGACATGAGGATTAGCTAATGGATGTCTCCGGTGTTCTCAACAAAGCAGTAAGGTAGTGCGTAACGCGTACGATCCCCAAGTTTAGTTCAGAAAGCCTTGTAGACCACGCAGTACCCATGGCTTCACATGCGGAAGCACTGTCCGCGCCTGAGGTAGAAGGCGGCCAAATGCCGACAGCCCTCAGCACTGCCGCTTGCGGCCCTGGGGAAGGAGAGGGGGCCGCAGGCTGCAGCCTGCAGGTGGGAAGCGGTGGCGGCAGCGGCTCGGGCGCCTCTGGCGCAGGGATGCAGCCGCCCTTGCTGGGGTGCAGGGAGGAGCAGCGGTGCGGGGAGCCCCGGGCTGGCGCGCAGAGTTGTCCTCGCGCTGCCGCCCCGGCCTGCCCGGCCTCGCGGCTGCCTGGGAAGCCTCTCCTTGACCCCGGCGTAGTGCAGTTCTTCCTGCCTTACTACATTAGCACCATCAGCGTGCACAGCGAGTCCTTCCCTTGTGGTGCGCTTCGCAAGCCTAGGCGGGAGAAGGGAAGGTTATTCCGCAAAGTAAAGATGGGTGGTATCTTTTTTTGTGGTCGGTAAAAGCTCAGGACTCACCCAAAGGAAAATTGCTTTTCCTGTAGAGAATAGCGAGGGGATCAGGAGGCTCCAGCTGGTGCTTGCTGTGCTAGTTGAAATCTTGTGATTGCTACTTTGTTTCCTTGTTTGCTTATTTAATGTGTTCGCCTTGCAACGGAGAGGACTGAAGCCAGTCTGGGGGCCGGCTGCCCCGAGGGGTGCTTAGGACCAGGGAATCAACGTGTCAAGCTGAAGCTTCTGCGGCAGTGTTGGAGAAACACGTATTTATTTGCTTAGTGATAGCTAAGCATGCACTGTATTTGAATTCTTAGCACTCATTTAGAGAGCAATTTGAAACGGGGAATTTTTTGCACTTTTCTCTATTTTTTAAAGTCACTGTATCAATTTGCCTTCACACTTATAATGTAGCTTTCACAAGCATTGATGCTGCAAGCCTTCTGACGTAAAGATGACTGTTGTTGACCTGCAGGTAACTTTCTTACCTATCAGTATATTTTCACATAAGTGTCAGGGAGAATGCTCTATAGGAGTAAATATGGCATCAAAATACCATTTGCATCTCCAGAGAGGAGACTACTGTCTCTGCTATAGGCTAAGTTTCTGTTTTCAGTTTTTCATAATGCCAATTTAATGTTTTTGCTGCTTGGTCGCAGAGCACAGAAAAGATATCTGAACTGAAACCTTCACAATGAACAGTGATCCATACGTAGGGATCCATATCAGAAATTGGTTTGTTTTTGCTTTGTGTGAAATATCCCTGGAAGTTCTTATCCTTTGAGACTTGTAAGCTGTGTGATTAAAACCAGTCACGTAACAAAATACAGCTAACTTCCTTGTAAAAGTTACCGCACTAAAAATAGTTGTGGTAGTGACCTCAGGGTGCGCATCAAGCGATGATAGTGGCTGCCTTTTCGCAGTGCAAAAACGGGGCTGATGAGGTCAAGGAGGATTAGAGCATGTTCCTGTGGAGAGCTTGGTAGGTACATTCAGGATTTTGCAGCTTCGCCAGCTAAAATGGGTGTGTTTCTGTGACTGCCTCATTTTAAAATACTGGGCAAGTTGAAATAGGCAAAATCTGAGTGCCGGCTTGCATGCTGCATGTGTTCAGCACCCTCAGAGAGCAGATCCAGCTTTCTGCATGTTGCAAACCTAGAAAATCCAAGCCAAAATATTATCAATATCTGTGTGCTTCTGTTGAAACAGTGATAAATTGCCATCCTAGCTTTTGCTTTACTGTTTATGCCTTTTCCTAAGTTGCTTTACTTGGCTTTTTGAAAACTAATGAATCACCAGAAAGTGATGCCACATCTGCACGCTGTTCATTTTCCAGGTGATGATCCTGTAAAATCAATTTTACGGGAAGACTCTATGACATTCTCATATTCATAGGTGGAAAATGGTATTTCCCAAGAGCAATGAATGCAGGTAACCTTGCTCAGAGCATGATTTGCTGGAGGCAATGGATTGATTGCGGACTCGTGCCGGCCGACAGGGGATGTCCTGCTGGCATGGGCACCTCCCTTGGCTTGCTGGAGTGCGGTTACGAAGCAAACTCTGGGGTAAATGTCAGTGCAATGGGATCTGAGCAGATCCTGCTTTTGTTCTTGCGAGGGAGGGAAACTTCTTCAGAAATGCCTCTGGAATTCCAGCCTTATCTTGGAGAGCGCTTGTGCAATTCAGACAAGTAGTAAGAAAACATCCTGAGCACATGTTCAGTCTCTCTGCTCGTGGCATCCTGTGCAAGGGATAATTTCCCTTGCTATAGCTTAATTTTAAAGTTTTAAAAACTCTGCTACGTTTTTAGTGAGTGTTGCAGGATGTGCGTATGATGCTGCTTCCTTTGTTTGCCTCCCACCATACAGCCACGCCGGCTCTATAAGGAACCTGTCTGTGAAGCGCATTTCAATATTGAGATCCAGCACTGACTAGAATACACTAATGCCCAGTGGGGATATGTGTCATTTTTTAGCAGCTGCCGAGCGCTCTCCCTGCTGCTCCAATTAACACGTTCGGCGCACGCTTGCCGGTGAGTGGGCTGTGTGTATGGATTAAACCACTTCGCTGTTTATGCAGCCGGCACATGTGATGCCAAAAATGGGTCGGCGCCTTTCCTGTTCTTGGAACAAATGAACTCAAACGGGGTCCAGAGCCTGTGCCTGCATGAATGTGAGGGCAGCGTTTAACTGGCACCTGGAAACCGATTTTGCCTTGAGATATGGTTCAGTCCATTGACTAACGAGTATCCCCGCCTCCCAGCCCCTCTTCAAATGATGGAGACGTGGGATTGGGGATCTCAGCACTGCGCTTCCTCACGCTGCCAGGCAGATCCCTTCAACTTTGTGCCCTTTCTTTTCACAACCGCTTGAAACGCAGAGTTTCTCTTTGCACTCCAGTATTTTCCTCCTTTATCTGCTTGCGTACTGAATTCTTGCAGGCAGTAGGTTGGATAAAGCCTCTCCCCCCACCCTTCTTTCTTTTTTAAGGGAAAAGAACATGCTTTCTAGGCAGAGCTGAGGTAGCGGAGGGGTTATTTTCTTTCATGGTGCTGGCCGGGCTGGCTGGAGGGCACAGCTGGGCCGGCGCGGCCGCGGCCCTCGTGCTCGGAGCGCTGCCCGGGGCAGCCGGGCCATGGAGCGCTTCCTGGGCTTTGTCAAGCAGATACGGCACTCCCGGAGGAGAAAAGGCAAAAAGTACCGGCCGGAGGAGGATTACCACGAGGGCTACGAGGATGTCTACTATTACGCCTCGGAGCATTTTCGAAGTGAGTATTGAGCATCGCCTCCTTTGCCTTTGTCTGTGAGAAATATTATGCCCTTGGGGTTATTGTTGTTATGAAAACGAGCCGCGCCGAGGAGGTTTCCAAAGCAGCGGGCAGGCAGCGATCGCTCATTCACAAGTTCAAGTTGGCGGCTGCTGCTGAGCAAGCCCTGCCTGAGCCCGGGCAGCGCGCAGCTCCTCTCGGCGGAGCGTCACTCCGTTGTCGGGCCACTCGCTCGCCGCGCGCTCCCCATCACTTCCCGAGAATTAGCAGCGGTGGTTGTTCCTTGGCATGCATGTGACTGCAGCAAAGCAAAATAAACCGCCTGCTCGGAAGTCCCTTTGCAAAATGTGCACGATAACTTGCAGTGCATTGAGATTTATTTGCTGTACCTGTCAGGGCGCGAGTGCACGGGCTGCCTCTGGCTTCTCCCGGCGGGTTGCAAATGCCCAGAAATGCCTGCGGGGACGGTGCCAGGGAAGGCACACGGAGACCTCACCGCGTTTATTATGCAGTGCTGTCAGCGCAAGGTGTTGACAGTAGAATCAGTCATGCACAAAAATTCTTTTTAAGAGGTTTCTGCTGTTCTGGCCAGTGGTTTGGGAGTTTCGCTGCCTTTTGTTCTGCAGCTGAAGTTTGATGGACTTTGCTTTGTATGTACCCGTGGAGTAGCTGTCAGGTTCTTTTTGTATGATTTGGCTTCATTTCCATTTTGCTGAAATAAAGCCTGAAAACCTTCCATTTGCTCCAAGACAATAAATGTGATTGTGCTTTAGAGCAACTGAGTACTGCCATTATGTGGAAAATTATGAAGCAAGAGATTCTGTATTGGTTTTCTCCCAGTGCACCATGCTTGCCTAGGTCCAGGAGTGAACTGATGTGAAGAGTTTGGCTGTTTCCTGGGTCTCTCCATCAAAACACCCTTACAGTTTTACATTGTTTAGAAAAATTACTATGCTCATCATCTTAGAATTTATCTATGCTATTAAGACTGAGCTCTCATAGGAAAAGAGCTGTCTGAGGAAGCAATATTGTTTTAGTAGGTTACGTATTGCCATGGAGCACTGTATATAGGAACTGAAAAATTTAAATCTATGTGGCATTGAAAAATGTGAAAATGTTCTAAGTTAATGAAAGCAAACAACTTCTGTTGCTTTAATATGCAAATCCAGCGAATGCATGGAAGCTGTCTGTCAAAATGCTTCCTTGCTGATGGCTCTTGAAAGTCTTTGAAATAAGAAAGCAAAACCCTCCAAAACCTGTCATATGTAATAAGGATTTCTTGAATGATGATTAATAAATTATTGCTCTTGACTTAATGTAAGTGACTAAGGTTGTAACAAATGCCTAGTTTTATTTTTAGTTTTATTCTACTTAGAAAATAAAAGAATATTTTTCTCTCACAGTTGAGCCTGAGTAGCCTCAGTGTTTTAAAGTGGATGGATCTGTCTTAGACTTTGTAATTAACCTTGAGTGTTGCTTATACTTAGTGATCATAGTCCTTAGGCTGAATAATCAAACTAATGTACAGACCTATAGGTTTGGACACACAGGTGGTTCGCAACTTCTGGCAGTTACTTAAACAAAATGTGTCACGGGAGATTAAGCCCTGGAGCTTTGTTTGCTCACGAGGAAGAGAAGAGTCCTTGTTTCCAGGGACACCACCTCAAAAGCAATTGCTCCACCAGCGCCTCTGCTGTGCGGGCTCCTTGCTCAGTGTCCCCCCGTCCTGGGTGGGTGGAAGAGCCACCTACGGCAGCTGATGGACGGTGTCAAGAGAGGCTGCTGCTGCTCCCGCAAGGGCTCTCTTGAAGCTGCATTTCCTGTGATGGGAACAGTGAAACGTTTCATGTCTAATTTAATGACGGCCTGTTATTATGCTGTGTATAGTCAAATTTAGAGTACCTGCACACTTTTTAATAGCTATTCCTTTTGTATTTGTGTGTTTAGAAGCTCACATGCTTGAGAATAACATTGTTTTTATTCACACAATTTTCAGAATATCACAGCTAATGCAATCAGAGACTTCATTGTTCACTCAGCTGAACAGAGCAGGCACTTTTTTGGATGATTCCTTTCCATGTAGTGTTGTCCACCCCTCCTCAAGGGTCATCTTGTATATATGCAAGTTATATATCCAGTTAGCTATTGCATTTGAAGATTGTCTGAGCCAGTCACTTTATGGGCTTGTTATTCCCTCTTCCTCCCTTTTATAATATTGCTGAGAGTGGAGACAGAATTAATGCAAGTGCAGAAACTGCATGAGAATAACCGAAAGATCAAACAGAAAGAAAACAGTGTTAAAAATAGAATAGGCCTCTGGGGATCACGAGAAAAAGGTGACTTTATTGTGTCCTCAGCCTGGGTGTGCCTGAATATTGTAGCTCCTGCTGTTAGGTATGCTCTCTCTGCTCCTCTGAAGTTCTGCCGTGGAAGACCAAATTAGCTGCAATATCAGGACACAACAGGATGAAGGGAAGTTGTAATTCATGCCTCAAGCTCTCTAGGTAAAAAAAAGAGACTCTAGCTCTTGAATCAGGCCTCTTTTTGTTGGACATTTGTTCATTTGATTTCAGTTAAAGGGATATCTTTGTTTTGAAATGTAATATCAAATACCTGACTTCTCTGAGAGTTTTTTTCTGAGCTGCATAATAACTGAAATATTCTTACACAAAAATATATTGACATTAGTAGTGCGGATGTCATACTCATTTCCCTGAGACTTTACACTGTGAACATGGGTAATGAAATTGCAGTTCGAGCTACTCAGCCAAGTTGATGCTTATTGCATAAAATGCTTTCAAATGTGTTATATTTATCTTGCACGGCATTATGGCCCTACCATTCAACCTGTTTCTTTTAATGAGGCTTTACATGAAAAAGGCACTTGTTACATCTTACCCAGGCTGTTAGGGAATGGTAGGAGTGTGTAGAAGAGCTGCCTGGAGCAGTTCCACAAGTGACATATGTCCTTTCACTGAAGTCATACGGCTTTGCCAAGACCTTTGAGTTTCAACCTAGGCTCCTGCAGGAAGCTGTTTTGGGATCCAGCCTGACCTGCTCGCCTCTGAGCAGGACTACAAAACAAACAATAACCTTCCCCTTCCTCCTGCTTTGTCCCCAAATCTGATTTCAACATCACACTTTATTTTACAAAATTTTTAAAAGATTTTGGGTTTGTGCCATTGGAATGAAACCAGATTATAGAATTTATAGGTTATAGCAAAATATAGTTGTCACAATCTGTCCATATGCCTCCAGAAAGCATTACTTTGAACACTCGCTGCTAAATTTTCATCTCATTTGTGTTGGTTCTGGTTTCTGTCATTCATTTTTTTCCTGAAAGATTCTCAGTTTTCATCTGTTTTTCTTCTATCCTTTGTCTAGGTCTTGAATGTGCTCTTTGACAAGAACATTAATATTTTAGACAATGTAGTCAGACACAGTATATCTTTGGTAAAGTGAGTATATTAATTTTTTTTCCTTCAGTGTGCTTTGAACTTTACTGAAGTATATTGAGGTTACATCAATACAACTTTGTTTCCTCAGTTCAGATTTTCCTATCACTAACAGTGATATGAATGAAACTAAATTTTATATAGTTATAAGAGACTATATCTGATGTAACAGATTTTTTAAAATGCTTTTAATTATTTTTTGCTAGAGCTGTAGCTTCTTCTATGAGTTGCTCGGTACTCTTTTGCTAATTTTATAATCCCTCAGTTTCAGGACATTCACCTCTCTGAATTTGCCTTCAAAATGTATACATTTTTTTCTTTTTTTCCATTAATTGTCCCATAACTATCCCTATGTCATCACTGAAACATGGGGAGTAGGAGATTTGAATTCCGTCATGTTCTCCTATTCCTCAAAAAAATAAGGCCAAAGAATAACCGAAAACTTTGTATAGCTGGCAATTAAAGACATCCTCTTTACTGACTGAAATCTGGGTACAATTAGCTTAAATGAATATTCAGTTTATGCTACACCATTTGGGATTATGTCAGCAGAAAAACTCCACTTACTTGGATTGTGCATTATTCTTCAAGATGACTCAGTGTTATGATGCAGAAACTCCCTCAGCTGCCAAAATCTAACAAATATCCTTGCATTTCATAACCCGAATTGCCCAAAAAGTGTATTAAATATTGATAGAACAGACGTGTTATTGAAAAAGTCCTGAGACAAAGTACCGAGGCAAGAGCTTTCCCTGTGACTCCTTAATACCATGGTCAGCGTCGTTACCTGTCAGAGCTTCCCCCGTTCCTTTCATAGCTCTTTCTTGCTGTATTCTCTTTTTTGGGGGAGGATTTGATTGGAGTTGGTCTGTTGTGCAAGGCTGTAAAGGAGTTAATGGCTTTATGCATAATGTGGTGACAGGGGGATTGAGCCTCTCTGGCTCAGCCTGCCTCCAGGTTAATTGATCATCAGGGTGAGGGATGCGTGACAACCACTTCACATCCTGCAAGCCATGCCCGTTGCTGTCTTTGCAGCTTAATTGCCTGTCTCATGATATTTGTGTGGGGCTCTTTCTCCTTCCATCCCAGGTATGGTCATGCGAGTACAGCAGAATCTCAGGTTTAATTTACATTAGAGGTAAGAAATTTGGTGCAGTCTAGTAGAAAAAAGGCTTGCTAACATGAGCAGAGATCATGGCAGACCTTGAAACCACAGAGGAAATGCATTTAAAATATTTTAGATAACTAAAATTTAATAATAAAGGTCATTATTTCCTCCCCTCTACTGCTTATTTTAAGATGTTAAACCCTTGAGATTTGTGTTAGTAGGTGACAGTTAATTGGTATTTCTGTCTGTTTTCCATAAATCGTTTATTTTTGAGTTGGGAAGGTGCTCTAGCCCTGGCAACACAACTCTAGCTGTAATGGCATGTGATCCCCATCTCCACGGGCACCCTGGCACCACAGACTGGCCATCGTCCAGTTGTCGGCTCGGAGAGCAGGCAGGATGGAAAAGTGAGAGAGCTGCAGCTGGGACAGACGGCGTCCACCTTCCCGCTCTGAGATTTGCAAACAGAAGTGATAACCAGTGGCTGTGTCACTGTCCTTCCGCATCTGCTTCCGTGCCAAAACTTCTTTTGTGCAGGTGCCAACGGTCCATCTTTTGACTGGCAAAAGTTCAGGCACTCTTGTCACAGACTCAGGTGTTGCACCCTCTTGCTCATGCTGGATTGTGTTTGCATCTCCAGGTGTGCTAGCTTCCCCTCTTGCCTTCTTTAACAGGTGGGTGTTGCATCAAGTGCAGTCTTGTATTTTGTGACAACCATAGTCTTAATTTGCCAAGTGCCTTTCCAGTCTTGAGCTTGTCACAGTCTAGTGAACATATCCTTACGAGAACACCAGAAGAATTGCACATTCTGCTTGTTTTATAGATAGGGAACCTGTAGGGATGGATTATAAAAGGAGAAAAGAAAGCAAACATTTTTAAAAGCATACTATGAAATTATTTACATCTTCCAAGCCCTAAACCAGCAAGCATGTATTCACATCTTATTTTCATTGTTTTATATCAATTAAAACCATGTAGCTCTTTGGATGGGGCTGATGTTTGTAGATGCTTAAACTGTTTGAATAGTAACTTCAGCGGCATTATGTTGTTAAGATAAGTCCCCAAATAACAGTGTAATTGTTTCTGTGTGCACTACAGTGGTATCCCATTGCACAGTGAGTCACTGAGGACCTGAGAACGTGCAGCTGCAGGAGCGGAGCAATGCCTTGTTCTAGTGAGGAAGGTTGGGCAGAAGCGCTAGGTTTGCTGAAAGACTTTAGTTTTTCTATGAAACAAGAAATTCAGAAACTACACTTTTTTTTTTTTTTTTTCTTCCCTAAAGCACTGATGCAACAGCCAGTTTAAGTTCATTGGCAAAGGATTACTTTTTTCATTACCCTTTGTGGCTCTCCTGCAAGCCACTCTTAGGTTCCCGGGGCAGTGCAAACCACAGAGGGCAAGACATTGCTTTAGAGTCACTTGAGGGGAAACATTTTATTTATTCTAAGTCACAAAAATAATGAGATATGAGTTGTGTAACTCTTTGCTAGCAATTATGCAATTATGCTGCAATTAGGAATGTGGTTTTTCTCTCTTGTTATGCTTTCATTCTCTCACGTCCTATTCTTTACTGTTCTTTTGAAATAAAGATGTCAATTATCCATGCTTGAGAAGTGTATTCACTGTAGGCCTCCTTTTTCTTCTTATAACTGCTTCTGCTATTAGACTATCTAGTGTTTTAGACTAAAATATAAACAGTGTCCATCATTCTGTCTATCTGGAGTATGTGTTAGTCATGTTCAGGGAATGAAATTTAGAAAGACCTGGATTTAATTTCTTACCTCCTGATATATATGTGTAAGTTGATGGTTTTGTCATCGATATATCGAATTGCATCATGAGCGTGCTAGTGGTAAGATTATTTTCTATGCTTGGACACCCTGAAGTGAATGAAACATTATGTTTTATTAGCTAAGGTTAAAGGCATAGGTAAGAAGGTCTGCTGAGGCCTCTGTTTTAATATTGGCCTCTGTGCTAATGGAAAACTTAAAATGATTAGTGGAAATAAGAAGGAAATAATAATATAGCCCCTTGCTGGTAATAAACATTACTGAATTTTTGCTGAATTTTTCAATGGGGCACACAGGCAGCTCTAATTAATGATCAGCGTGAATATAAATCCCTGTTTACCTTGAATAGTAGTTATATAACACAGATTTTTTTGGTTGCCTTTGCATATGCAGAAATTATGAGGCAACTTTTTAATGTTTCTCATCAGGGAAAAATGCCGACCCTGGGAGAGGTGTAGAGGTGCAGACATCTCGAAAAGAGGTAAGACTGTGATTGAGTGGAGGAGCCTGTGAAGCCTCCTGAGCCTGAGGTTGAACTCTGGTCTCCTGAGCAACATCCTTCTCCTCTCCTCAGGAGAAATCTGGGAAGCCCTTGGTTTAGGAATATTCTTATTCCCAATAAAAGGAAGCAACTTACTGTAGGTCTCAGTTAACTTTCTTGTTAACTGAGGATCTGCAGGGGGTCACAAGCTTTCAGCCCTACTGCTGGCCTTGACATTCGAACTACACACCATTTTATTGGAAGGGTTTTCCATTTTCCTTCTTCAATCCAGGAAATTACACACAAATCAGAAAAACAAACAAACAAACAAAAAACAGTGTTGCAGTTGTGAAGATATCTTCAAAGGTGCCTATAAGTTGGCCCTTCATTAAGAGCCCTTCATTGCAGGACAATGTGCTAATTCTTCCTAGCACTCTGCTTCCAATTTATTCGGTCCATACAGCCGCCTGTGCAGCATTCCAGCATGGTGCAGAGAATGTTTGTACACATGAGCATGTTTGTAGAGATAAAACACAAAGCCTCAGTACTCAGAAAAATTCAGTTAAAAGGCATGTCTGGCTGGAGCCTCAAATTATTGCATACTTTTAATCATCGTCTCTCCATGCTCTAGTTCTCCACCTGTAAAATGAGGCGAATGGCACCTCTCCCTCACAGGTAAGCTATGAGAGCAAATTACCATGTCTCAAATACTAAAGTGATGAGCACCACAGAAAAGCCCACGAAGAAATTAAGGTCTGTCCTGAGGAAAGGGCTTGAATAATGCGTGGGAACTAAGGCATGCAATTACAGTTTAAGCAATGAGGGAAAAAATGATCTTGAGCAATTTCTCATGTAGTTAAAGCCATTTATTTCGGACATGAAATGAGGCAAGGTCATATAAAAATTGGGAGATCAGATAATTAAAGTTTGCGTGTGCAGAAGCAGGCCAAATGAAGGGTCAATAAGAATTCTTGAATCTGGCAGCCCCTGACCGTGCATCTTGCATGACTTTCCATGTTTTGTGTGTGTGCGTGTAGTGGAGATTATGGAACAGCAAATTCTTGTTCTTCAGCGAGCAATGGCAATTTCAGCACAGTGGGTCATGGACGTCCTCTCTGAGCGCAATTCTTGCTCTGCTCTGGGCAGAGGGGCTGGGGAGGAGTGTGTCCTCGAGCCTCCAGTCGATGGCCAAGGGAAAAGCACATCTGAAGGGACACTGCAGCGCTCTGGAAGAGGCCCGGAGCAATGAAATCCCTTTGGGCATTGGAGGTTCCTGCTCTCCAGGTGTCAAAATCAGGCTTGTAGATTTCACCCTAGTGTGAGTGTGGGGCTGAGAAGGGCAAAGAAGAAAGAGAGGAAGATATTTATGGCATAGTGAGAATCTCCTCGGAGACCTTCAGATCTTACCAGGGCAAGGCCAGGAGGAACCGGGTACCACTTTGAAGTTGGCCCTGCTCTTTTGCGCAGGTGATTGGGGCCAGCTGGGCTCCCGCGAGCCCTTCCAGCCCAGGTTATGCTGTGATTTCATCTTCTCCTGGTTGGAGAAGAAAGAAAACCTGCAAAAGGAGACTCAGAAAGGAGAAAACAGATGGAAAATAACTCTGGGGAAAATACTGTTTGAGTGAAACCACAAAAAAGAAAGTGAAACCAAATGTAGACAGATAATTTGTGAAGTAGGAGCTCCAAAAATGGTATTTTCACACTGATTCTCAGGTGCTCCCTTTGAGTGTGCTCAACAAGCTCAGGGGCTGTCCAAGTTATTCGGATAACCCTCCGCTCCCCAGGAGGGGGAAACCCCTCACACCGCAATACAGCTTCTTCCAGCAGCTGGTAGGAATGTTATTTAAAAGCAAATGACTCGCACTCTAGTACAAATAAATGCCGTAAACAGTAGTGGTTGCACAAGTATCTTCATATTTTAAAGTGACAGACATACTAGTTTTTGTTTTTTTTTCCCCCTCTTGGCTAACTTACTTTCCAAGCTAGAGTAGGAAATGATTTGAAGGCCGGAGGGCACTGCCCGCAGTCCGTGTGTAGAAGCCCTGCTGAAACTGTACAGAAATGGAAGTTGTTTTGCGGGGATGAGTCACAGCCGGCTGTGCTCGTGCCCAGCGCTCAGGAGTCGAGAGGGCTGTTTGCCACGTTGCCTCATGGCGACGTCCAATCTGACAGCCTCTCCGGGGGGAAGGAGGGAGATGCCTGTGAAAGGAAGCTGGGCTGGAGCCTGGCACTGCGGCAGAGTGCTCCCAGCGCAGCCCGGCCTCGGCTTGGTCAGCAGGAAATCCGCACGTGGCCAGCGGCGTTCACGAGTCACAAGGCGGGAGCGCACCGCTGCCGTAGTTGAGTTTTGAGGGGCGTGCCGTTAAAATGCTGTGTTTAGTTCACTGCAAAGAGAAGGAGAGGGAGATTTTGGAAGCGTTGAGAGCGAAGCAGCTCGGGCTGGTGATCAAAGCCGTGCATGAACGGTTAAATCGGGTGAAAGGCAGGGAGATTGGGGAACCTCTCTGAAAACCCCATGGATTTAGCGACAGTTCGGCATGTGACATGCCCCTGCTCCAACTACATCCCTGTGTCACCTGCAGCTCCCAGAGCACTTCCAGAGAATGTGGAGCTCTGGAGCTCCCAGCCTGCTTCAGTCTGTTACCACTGCTGGCATTGGTTGGATGGCAAACCTGAGGATCTCCTGCTTTTTCACGATTTCCTCATGCTTGGGCCGTTGCAGTGCACCCCGAGGGCCGCGAGGGTACGAGATGGACCACGTGTTGCACACAGCATTGCCCAAGACCGAGCAAAGCAGCCGAGGGCCATTCTGGTTGCAGCCCCGGGGGTGGGCGAGACGTGGGGTGTTCTGGCTAGTTGGACTTTTTACAAGCCCATGCCCATTTGGAATAGGTTGTTTTCTTCCAAGTAAGGAATGATAGAATTGTATTAGCGCTTGGATTTAGAGCCTTAGGGAAGTGTAGTACTGGCAGCATCGTTACTCTGAGGTTTACACCAGTGTAAGGTAAAAAGAAGGGTGAGGGAACACACCATGCTGTTGTGCTAAACCCTCTGTCTTTCTCACGGTATTTCATTTTTAAGACAGTATTTAAAATTCCATGAAAATTATTTTTTAGGAATCAATTCCTTGGAATTTTTGCACAGCTCAAGTTTGTTGATGTTTTATGCACCGATAAATTGTCAGTGGATTTGCAGGTGAAGAAAATGTAGTTTCGGTTAGTGATCTCCCATTTTCTGATAAAATGAAGCGTGTCTTATATGATTAATTATAAATGGGTGATAAGCAGCAGCAGCAGCTTTATGACTTTAGATAAATTTAAATCACCACCGAGTGAAATGGGGTACGTACACATAAGGAGACCAATTTAACCTCATTTTTGAGTAGCCTACCAGAGGTAATTAATAAACACTCTGTCTCATGATCTTTTCTTCTCTACACAGTTAAGACTGCTTCTATAAATACTGCTCATCTTCTGTTCGTAACAATTTGTCTTTTAAAACGCAGAGCTAAATTAAACTTAAAAAAGACCTTGGGAACTGAGCAGTACTTAACAAACTGCGATGTTGAGTTACTGAACCATCCTGAGTTGCTCTTTTGGTTCCTGTAGTAATACAAAAGAAGGTGGAAATTTCCTATTTGCAGTGTGTGTTTTTCTTTTGAAAAGCACCAAGCACCTCAGTACAGAAGTGCTGTTACAGTCTGTGCTGCTTTTCCTACTTATTTATTTATTTGAAGTGCGTGTGCTGCTCAGGAGGATGGTAGTTTGCTGAGCTGGCAGAATGGTCCAGGAACGTAGATGATGACCTGTCTTTAGACTTGACCCAAGGCAGCTGGGAAGAACTTAATTTAAGGCTAAGACAAGAAAAAAGAAGTAAGAAAGAAACTGACCAGGGAGGAAATACAGCAAGTGAAATTCTGACCGTGTTCAGATCTGCAAGTTCATCTCTCCAATTCCAAGTTGCGGCCTAGGCTTTCAGCGTGTTTTCCAGCACGTCTCCGAAAGCGTTGGAAGATTTAATTATTTATTTGTAAGTACTGGGTGGAAAGCGAAGCTCGCTCTCCCCAGAACACGTCTGCACTCTTGCTGCTGCTGGTGTTTTATCAAAATACTCCATCGAGTTGGTGGCGGGCAGAGGGTTGCAAGGTGCCGTGTTGTCCTGGCCGGGCCTTGCAGACGCCACCAGCCCGTGAGTGACCGCGCGCGGCCCCCGCGGCTGCACGAGCTGAGCCCAGCTCGCAGGTGGAGTAAAACACGGCTCCTCCGCAGTCGGCAGCTCCCGCCAAGCGCTTCCTTCAGTTGTGCCGGGTTCCCGTGCTCTCCGCTGCGCGCTCTGGCACGAGGAGGGTATTTTCACCGAAAGACCGGCGTCCTTGGCTTGTTTGCTCTGTGGCAATTTGTAAGCGTATAATTTTCATTTTACTTCCCAGGTGACTCTGTTCAGCCTCCCAAAGCAAAGTGCGTTGATTAGTTCTGCATTGTGTCATTTCAGTGCCCGAACTCAACCCTGTTCATTAGAGCTGAAGTGGAAAGCGCAGGCCTCAAGGACCTCTGCTGACAGCAGCCATTAGCCTGGAGCACAGAATTCAATAATCATTGATGAATACAGTTTACTGCTGATTTGTATGCTTTGAAAAAGTCAATTATTTGTGCCATATCTTTTAAGTATGCCTTCTCTTAGAATTTAAATCATGTTTTAAACTCTAATAATGATATTCTAAACTGTAATACAGGGAAAAAAAAGGAAAAAAAAAAGAAAATTGTAGCTTATTTAACACTGACCCAAAAATGTTGATCTGCTGAAGCAAGTGGATAGATATAGTGCAGTAAATATTAAATGCATTAGAAAGCCTGTCAAGTACAGTGATTATTTTATTCACTTAGAAGCAAATGGTTTCAGGTGAAGCTTTAGAGAAAAACTCACTGCTGCTTTTTTACTGTGCGGAATCCAATTACTTTTAAAGGATCCAAGGAAATGAATACACGCTTCCTTTGGTATGGAGGCCAGTTGTGAGACTGAGACTGGGGCTTGAAATCATCTCTGACTCTCAGACAATATCCATGTGCATATGTGGAAATTGCATGTACAGGTAAATGATGGGTTGAAGTTTTTGGTAGAGTATAAAGATTGCAAATGGGAAAAGACGCTGTGTTTTTATTTTGATCCCTCTCTTTTAGTGGCTCTGTATTTTTTCTTTGGATGTGTGAAAAGAAAGACCTAAAGAACTTGCAACAAAGGGGGCTTCTGAGGTGCAGTCACTGTGGAATAAATAATTTAATTCTGGAGCTTAGGTTGCAACACAGAGAGCAAGATATAAAGCTGTGGTCTCTGTTCCCATGTGCAGTTAAACTTAAGTTATTCCCATGCGTGAGTGGCTGCTTTGGCAGTGGAAAATAAGAGTGGTGCTCTGAAGGGAAGGTGTTCAGCACTGCCTCCTGGGAGACTGTGTGAGAGGAATTATTAGAAAAAGCACTTGATGTGGAAATTTAGGCTAAAATGTGCATATGTGTGTCTAGTTATGTGATTTGGGAAGGATTACTTTGGAGCAGAATCTTAGTTCAAGAACTCTGCATAGAAAAGTGTCTGTCGTGTTAAAATCCCAGCACAGTCCACTTCCAAGCAGCAAGTCTTTGAAGAGCTGAAGAAAAACTTTACCTGTAACAGGTAAAGTTCCTGTATCCCCAAGGGTTATGACCACCACAGATGTCTTTGGTTTCATATCTATAAATTACTTTGCCTACTCTTTATCTTTGTTATGAGGAATAAAATAATAAGAACATAATCACTAGCAACTTCTTCCCAGGCCAGTCCACCACCAGATGCCTGTTTGCCCCTTGGAATAAATACCTCTCTCTCTGATGAACAGTACTTGAGTTGTGTAGACAACAGACATTTTATTTTATTTTATTTTATTTTATTTTATTTTATTTTATTTTATTTTATTTTATTTTATTTTATTTTATTTTATTTTAATGTTACTAATATCTAATAAATGGCAATGCAGATCTTACCCTGTCATTTCTTTAAGAGTGGTTTCAATTGCTAGAGAAGGTGGACTGTCTTTTTTATTTAATTAACTGTCCTTATATTTCTGCTTTTTGGATCTGTAGCCAGGATTGCAAGCAGAGATACTGTGTGAGCAAAATGGAAAGTCATTGTCCTTTCCACTGTCTGCGCTGGGGGATCCCTTCATTTTGCTGCCTTTCCCTGATCTGTGTGAGGGCTCCACAGCCTACAGAAGTAAATGGAGAGCCCTTCTTCTCCCTTTGCACTGGGTGCTGAAGGAGATTCTTCAGGGAAAATTATCCCATGCCCAATGAGTATTAGCAACGCCCATAAGTAGTGTTTTCTTAGGCATACTGAGCGCCAAGTCTGCCCTCAGGTCTTCTTGTCATCGGGGAAAAGTAGTTTGTTCTCACTTCAACATAATGAGGAACTCCAGGGTCATGAACATCAGAAATAGTACTGTGAAGACAAAGCAGTGAAGTAGTGAAGACAAAACATTTTGTGGTTACTACATCCGCTTTGGTTTATCCTGACATGCTGAAACATTTTGAAGGCTAAGGACAGTTTAATCTGCATTAGGATTTTATGAAACATTAATTAATACAGAGTGAAAATACTGTATTTCCTCTCGAGGATACCGCTTCAGAAAGTCTCTTTGCTGCAGGGCAGGAATGACTCCTTCCTTTGTTCCTTCCTTTTCAAGCTAGAAGAAGTCAAGCTGGAGGTTAAGGTGCAGACTGTACATGCAAATGGCTGCAAATAGATGGGCTTTTTCCCCTCAGTGTATCCTTTTCTATATAGAAAAAAATGTCTCAGTCTCAAGATTGAGAGTCTACTTTGGGGAAAAGTCCATGACTTTTGGATAACCTTTAACTCTAGAAACCACTCAGATATGAGTAATTATGAAATTATTTTAAAATGCCAGTCTCCATTATTTGTTTTTCAAGTGTGCTAAAGCTTAAAGCTCTCTGAGAATACTGTTGGCATTTTTTAATGAAAAACTTACTTTTGCTAAATCTTCATGGGGAGGAGGGAGCATCATTGCTCTTAAGGATGAGAAAGGCGCTCTATTTAATTGGAAATACAGAGGATGGAGGGAAATATGAGAGGATAGGATTCGCTTCTACCAAAATTAAACCAACTGGCTCACATACATGCCCAGGAAGACCTGATGCATAGTCTGAGATAAAATACTAGCACTGGAGCACTACCATCACAGGTGTGAGTGGTGCCCAGCAAAAGACTCATGTTTCTCCCGATATTCCAGGCACGAATCAGTCATGGACAGTACTGGGCCAAGATTCAGCCCTATTTTCTTCAGGATTTCATGCTTCTTAAAGCTCAGGATCTCTATACTCTCCCCTTCTTGTATGTTCGGCCCATGCTGAGGCTTTGGCCATCCTCCCTTGAGCATTTTGTCTCTGAGGGCTGCCCTTGGGCTGCATCGGCGTGCTGGGCTCTATTTTGTGTGTTCGAGTTGCGTGTCCGAGCTGCATGTCCGGCTCTGTTTTGCATGTCCGTGTTGCAGCAGTTCAGGTGGTTGTAGGGGTGGTGGGGCTGCCTTCCTTTGCTCTGAGGGAAGCAAAATACTTCTCAGCCCCATGGTAGCTCCAGAGCAAGGTTATTTCCTCAGCCCCTGTGCAGCAAGGCTCTTGCTCAGTTCCTTTCCCAAACAGTTTTGAACACCCCCATTACACAGCAGATACTGATGATGCTATAGCTCCCACTTTTGTTCTTTTTTGGGTCAAATCACATCCTGCTCTTACTCATCAATTTGGTAGCATTCTCATGAAAATGAGGAAAGAGTTAATTATAGAATGTTGGTAGGAAAAATAAAGTATCACTGAAAATGGTGAGGATTTTTCTTCTGCAAGATGTATTTACTTATTTTTACAATTATAAAATGCTCATATATATGAATATTTTTTCTTGTCTTGACACTGGTTAGGTATCTTTCATTTCTGAAAAATTTCTTTTTTCCCGATAGAGAGTGCTAAATTAAAGGAAACAAATTTTTGCAATTACGTTTACCTTATTCAGCTATATTTAGTGTTTTAATATGCTGACTTTCCTGTCAGCAATCCAAAGCTGCACTGAGTGATTGACTAGCCTGAATAAATTGTGTTCTTCTGCATGGATTTGTGCCTGAGTAGACGTTTTTGTTTGGTGAGTTGTTTTACTATTTGAATTGCCATTTTGAGCGCTCTTAATTTTTTCTCATTTTGAAAATGGTTGGGCATGTTAGATCAAATTAAGTGTAGATTCAGTGACTGCATAAAGCTAAGATGCTATTTTTGAAAATCTAAGGTCAGGCTATGTGAATAATGCTAAAAATGCATAAATCTCTTGTACAGTGAATGACTTTATAACTTTAGGGGACACCAGTTTGGAGGGGGCTGGATCAAGTGAAGTGTGTTTGGAAGCCTTAAATAATGTAATTGTTTCCAGGGACCCAGGGCCAACTGTGAGGAGCAAAGTTAATTTGCTAATGGGAATACTGGACCCTTGGGAAAGCCATTTCAAGTACCGTGTGCTTCAGAGATTTAATAATTCATCAAAGAGACTATATTAAATGTCAGTGAGCGTGCCCTTGTGTTGCTATTGTACCTTGCTTGCAAGGCGCCTTTCCAGGTTCCTCACGGTAACGCAGCGAGATCTGTAACAGAACCGTGGTGTTGGTGGGTCAGAAGCGATGGGCCCTCCTCATGTCTTGCTGCAAGTTCTTGTGCTTGGACTTTCCATGTGAAGAGCGGCCAGGAGGAGCATTTTAACTTCAGTTAAATACTAAGTTGTACCACCTCTTGCCTGGAGATTGCTCATCCTGTATTATCAGGAGTTGTTCAAGTTACGCTGTGCTGAACAGGCCCTAGTGAGCTGTAGAGGGCCTAAAAATACAATTTTGGGTCTAAAATTACTATTTCATCCGACTTGTGCCCATGGACACCAGTGAGCGTAAGCTGTTTGAGTCACGGCGTCAGAGATAGCAACACAACTTTCCAATAGCTGCGTGCGAAGCAGAGAACCTATTCTGAAACTAATTTGCAGCATGTCGTTTCATGATGGCAGTTATCAGTACAGAAATAAATCTTCTGTTATGGGCGGTGCAGTGGCAGAAGACAAAGCAGCCTAAAATAAATAAATACATTAAAAAAAGCAGTGTATGAGTAGGATCTACAATGAATGTGACTTTCCTGAGCTGCCTTTTGACCTTGTACAAGATGTATATTTCTTTAGAAAAAGTGTCCGCTTGTGAATCCTTGCCTGTAACCTGGTGTGAGTGATGTTTACTTGGTGAGAAGGAAACAGTGGGTAGTTTATGTAGAGAAAAACACAGCAAACAGCCGAATCCTGAAAAGGCAGTATGTAAAATACCACAGAAAAGATTAAAAAAAAGAAAAAAGAAGAAAATGAACTTTTTTTTTGCGTTAACATGCTATAGACTGCAACAGATGCATTTTAAGTTAAATTCTTACACTTAAGTGGCTACTAAAACAGTCATTTATAAATCTTACTGAACATAACCATTAATTAGACTTAGTGGAGTGATGGAAATTAAATAGGAAAACTTAGTTTTTCTATATATATGGCCTGCATCAGATGCTACTGCAGTAAATAAGAGTCACTGCACTTACTTTTATAAATATCGCAGTTAACCCAGGTAGTCAATACACTGAAACAAGGAGAGAATTATTTTTATTGTCCAGCAGCATCTCTCTCTCCTGTCTCCCCACAAGCTTTATTCATGGTATTGGTTTTACTGGGTTTCACAAAGCTATATATAAACAGAGAGTACAGGTTACTTTTTGTATTTCCCATTAGATTTTATATAGACAATATAGCTAAACAGTTTATGTATGATGTAAATACATATAGTATAAGTGGCAAATGCATAAGCATGATAACATTTTCCAACAAAATGCTGATTAGTTCACCTGTGGAAGGTTGACTTCTTTCAGAAAGTCCATCTAAGAGACCTGTTTTCCCAAACGTTTGGGTTTCTTTTTCTCTCTTTCTGTGCAGATCTTTGCACTCTCATGCAGTGACACTGCCCAGGGAGGTGTCATGCAGTGCGGCTCAGTGCTGGGCGAGTTCCTGCGCCCGCAACGGGGAGCTCTCACCTCTCCTCCTCCTGATGCTCCAGGGGCTGCTTTTCCATCGGACACGATCCCAGGAGCTGCTGCTGGAGGCAGGGGGAGCAGAGCCAGGCCGGGCTATGCCCAGGACCCCATAGGAAGTGACAACGGGGACGCGCCAGCTGCTGGGCTGCAGACGGGGCAGTATCGAAAGTAGGGCAGGGCTTTAACAATCCGCCTATTGTGAAGAACTAGTTTGTAGCCCAAGTAATAGGAATAAATGAGCCTTTTTTTTTTTCCAACTATTACTATTCCTCGCACTGTATTCTCTCTGTGGTCTTAAGCTATGGCTGTTACATGGGTGAGCCCTAGTGATGGACACTATAACAAGTTTGCAGAAATCAAGGCTTTTGTTGGTAACAAGGAAGTCTTTCTTTAGAGGACAGCTTCTCTAGAAGATTTTCAGTGCTTCCTGAACACAAATCTAGATTAAAATTATCCAATGAAGAGTGAAAACAAAGCGTTTGCTATGTCTATATATCTCTCTAATTAAAAGCAGACTCTGGAGAGGTTTATAAGAAATAGGAACAATGCAGAGGGTGCTTTGTAATGTCAGTGGGCTAGAATTAATAAATACTGTACAGTCAGTGTGTGCTACGGTCTTGTTTTGTCTCTGAAAATGCTTTTAACTTGAGGCTTAGCAATTGTTTTGTGAACGTGGGAAGTATTTTCCTCCTTTTACAGAGAAAAGTCTCAACTCCAGGTGTAGCAGACAATGCAACCCAAAATTGATATAATTAAATAGAACAGTTCAAAACCCTGAAATGTAAATTGTAGTTTTTTTGAAAGCAGCCTTCTGCTAATATTTCCTATAATTACAAAGAACCCATGAAAGCAAAGATAACCAGAATCTTTCATCTTGCTCTGCTGAAAACTGAGCATAACGTCAGATATTTGGACTCTACCTTATTTTTGTAGTGTGATTCTAATCTGAAAAATAGTGGTGTAAAAATTGTTGTCCTTATTTATTTATTATACTTTTGATTATGAACTAATGGAATATAGGGAATATAGTGTTTAATTTCCTTGGAGGATTCAATTTTAGATTACTTGTTTTATGTTAGGAGAACAGCAGATAGGTGTAGATTCTCTGGTATAAAATAAAGATTTGGAGGAAAAAAAAAAAAGATGCTAAGTTTGTTTCTTTCTATGTTTTTCCTTGTTCTTACCTGATTTCATTCCTAATGATAGATATATAAAAGACTGTAACTGATTTTATTTCGACCACCCGTTCAACAGCTGAAAGATTGCCTTCTCTTGCTTGTGAAAGGCCTGGTAGAGCTCCTAGGTTTGTTCAGGATTACCTCAATTGTCCTACATAAACAATTTATTTTTCTTTGTAAAATATTATTTCATTTCTTCTCTTTGCGTTTTTGCTGACCTTATAACAAGTATAGGAATTGTGGAAACCAAAGATCTCTTGTGTTTGTGGATGGGTTATCACAACCTGAAATTCACTGTTAGCTATTGAAATACTGAGATTTTATATGTAGCAAAATTGTGTGTGATACTGAAAAGTGTGGAAAGCATAGATTTAGAATATCAAACTGTTTTATTTTTAAGTAATTGAGTTTGAACGTGTCTGTCTGAGGAAATGCAGGCCCCTTCCAGTCTGCCTGTGCTGCAGTGACGGTACAGGCAGAGCATACAGTTGTTTTTCGCACTGCTTTTCAGCTTATTTTGCTTTCCATCCACTCCAGCAGATGTGGATGACCTGACAGGTCACTTTTTGTCCTCATGCATATAATTACATAAATTTTGTGTAATACCTCAGTATATTGTTTATTTGTATGCAGTGATGTGGTGGTTGTGTGAAGCAACACAAAGACATCGCTTTGGCCGCCGTGCAAGATGGTGGGTTTGCCCTGAACACGTCAGAAATCCTGGAGACACACGTGTATCAGGACATGCTCCGGGGTTAATTTCATTTCCTCCTAGCATTTTTCTTTCAGTCATTTTCTTTCTTGCTTCCCAAATTCCAGGCAGAGAGGGAAGATGAATTGCCAGGGCTGTGCCCACTGCTGGCGAACGCCGTGCTCATCTGCAGGGCCCATCGGCCGGCTCCCCACGGCGCATATTAGCCCCCACCCCACGGAGGGGTCAGGATTTTCATTTGCTGGGTCAAATGGTGCAGTAAACCTATAAAACAAATTAAATTGCCAACCTTCAGCCCCTCTTCCACTGAGTATAAGTAGTTTTCAGGCCATCTTTTCTCTCCTTGTCTCCTTACAGAGATTCCAAAATGTTTACCTAATTTCATCCTAGCCCTGCTGAGTGGTGGTTTTAGAAGTGGTTCAAATGGGAGAAATGCTTCCAGCAGTGGTTAGTCCTTGAGCTGTGCCTCGTTGGCATTGTGGCTGCTACTGCTACTGCCCTAAAACTGCGAAACTGCTTCAGCAGGGAGAAAAAAAAAACCCACACTGATGTGTGCATGAGATGGGTGTGAGCAGATGAGATACGTGCATGAATATGAAATCGGTTTTTAATTCTCTAGGCAATCGGCATTGTTTTCAAAGTAGTCCCCATAAAAATTATAAACTGCTATTCTAACTTTTTCTCCTGGTTTTACATCAGTTGCGTATCCCAGGGAGAGTGTAACGATGTCAGTTGCTTTATAGGTTTCAGAGAACGTGGACTGCTTTGTAGAACCAATGCTTACTAAAATGCAGATACTGTATTACAGAAGCAATGAAATTAAGTGCAAAGATTCATGTGACAGCTAAACTACATCATCCTGCAGGCTGCAGAGCACTCGTGCATTGAAATGGAGAAAGAGGTTAGGGACAATAATACTGAACTTGTGTGACTTAATTTTAAGATATAAATGTCGGTAATAGAGACACGAATAAATTTGTCTGGATTTACAAGGAGGGAGTTGCTTGTTTTTTTTTATTTGCTTTTTGCTGTAGTCCTTGGATTGCCACAGCTGCCCAAGCCCCAGTTTGTCCATGCTTGGAAGAACTGAATTCCCTCTTGAACATCCTTCTTCCCCTCCAGTGACCTTTTGTTGTACTTGACCTACTTTTCAGGATTTTCTCCATCAGTAACAAACATCATTCCAAACCTGCCAACCTACAAAAAACAGCTATATTGGAACAACCATCCCCTTTAAAGACTGGATACCCTAAAAAGTACATCCTGGAGGCCCCTACTGAATATTAAGTATGCACTAAATAAAACCATATTGAATAATAGATCATCTGCTATCCAAGTTAATCATAAGAGCAGGGGAGCTCTCTATAGAAAATCTTTTGATAGAGGAACTTTCCTTGAACTCCACACACAGAACTGCTAATATTGAACATGATAAGGCTGTTTGGAAGGGGAAAAGGTAAGGAAACTATGAGCTGTAACAATAGCTTTGTAATTTTTGTTTTCTTTCTGAAAGTATTGTGCTGTGCTTTGACAAGATGCCGTGAGAAGCAAACTCTAATAGTTGTGAACTCTAAATCAAAAGAAATGTTGACATTTTGGGTTGACACTGTGAATCAAAAGAAATGTCATTGTGGGTAGACACAAATGTCATTGTGAACCGGAGCTCGGCTCTGTACGAAGTTATTCATCTGCTTCTGTGCAGAATCCTGCAGCTGGTGCTTTGGTGAGGGGAGCACCAGTAGCCAGGTCAGATGGCCAGGAAGGTCCAGCAGCGGCTGCTTGGTTTATGCCTGTGATAGACATGCTGCAGAAAATATTTATAGCGGAATAAAGCTTCTAATGATCAGGTTTCAGCATTGCCAGAATTTTAATAACTGCTCTTTCTCCTTTGAAATTAAATATCTCCCTGTGTAACAGACACATTGTGAAATATAAAGACAAGCAAAACCTTTCAAAGTACACTTGATATGTAAAAGATGGTAGGATTTTGGAGAGTGTTGTTTTCTTTGTTTGGTTGTTTTTGTTACTTATGTGTCAAAACAGTTAGACTGACTTAAGTGGAATTTATTCTGAAGTAGTCGCTTGCCTGTTTGAAAACTCCTTGACCTGAATGTACCAAGAAAAAGATTTCTGTCTGGTCATTTAGGAAAGCATTGCTGTACTTTCTGTAGAAGTCCACCCAAACCATTTCCCCTCAGGATAGCTCTTACCCATCAAACTGGAGACAAAAGCTTTGGTTTGCCTTATAACCAACTGTTCAGCTGCTGCTATGGAGTTGTGCTCTGCTTCATGGGTTATCCCTTTCTTTTCTTGGCCTCAGGATCACAATAAGGATCTTTCAGTTTCCTCTGTTTTAAGAGCAAGGACCCTCCCTGAAGAGGTTGTTGATAAAATGAATAAGTTAAGTTCAAGACATGGTTACTCTTTCACTAACGGATTTCCTACCTGTTTTTTGCCATGTGTAAGATGCCATGGTAAAATCCCCCTACCTTTCTCAGGAAGAGACCAAGAGATAAATGGACAGAGGATTCTCTTCTTTATCTCCCTCTTTTTTTTTCCCAAAGAAACTATCATCAAGTGTGTACCCTTGAAGGTACAAACCTGTGAGGTTTTGGCCTCTCCCTAAGCAGAGCTTTGCGCTAACCTATTGAAATGACCTTCATATTCCCGATATATGTGGGATTTGCAAGCTGTTCTCATGTAATGAAAAGGACCTGTAATTTCTCCTGAACTAGCCAAACAGTAGACAGGTATATGGCTGAACCCAGGAGGTTTTTAAACAGGTGAGCCCCTAAAGAGAGCCTGAGGTTTAATGTATGGTCTGAGGTGCAGTTGGTGAGCCGGTGCTTCCCCTATCATCATCTCGTTTGAGCTACTAAAGTATAGGGTGAGGAATAAGCCTGCTGTTGTAGAAAGAACTCTTGCAGGTTTGCTGTCCATGCACCTTAAACTTGAAGACAGGCTATTACAGCCCAACAGTTCAATTTTATATTAATTCAGTGAAGAAATATTGCTCAAGGTATTGGTATCCCCAGTAGAACTGTTTTAGCCAGCTCCAAGCAACAAAGAAAGGTAAAATTAAACTTCTGGATATAGTTCATGTGATATGTCACTTCTGTTTACTGTCAAAGACACCAAGAAAATATTATTGTAGCTGAAAGAGTTAAACTATGAAAGCATGCAATTTTTGATCCAATTTTATCAGGATCCTTTTTAGTCAGAATATTCACTTGCAATTAGGAATCTTGCCTGTGAAGATGGGGCATCATGTGGACTTCTACCATGATGACATCCAGAGCGCACAGTCCTTCTAGTCACTGGATGCAGGGAGGGTTATACTAATTAAATGCATTCTACAGCTGGTTGGCAAATGACAGCATATGGCAAATTATACTGAAATCCACAGGGTTTCCAGGATCTGAGCCTGCCCTAAAAGCATGAGTGATTTATGCTATTTTCTGTGTTGCCTAACAGTTGAGAGGGTCAGAGTGGTTTGAATATTTTTAATGAGAAAGGATCCAAATCTGTTTGCATTTTATATCCAAAAACCTTCATCAGAAAAGCAAAATGTCGCTCCAATAAACCGTATACAGATATTATCCACTGTGTTTCTTGGTGGGATTTCAAGTCACCAGCTGCAAACAGAGTCTGACTCAGGTCCCTCTCAACCAGGCATCTCTTTACACAAACTGCACCAAGAGTGTGGCTCAGAAATTAGCTGGGAGAGCTGATATCAGAAATGGAAATGCTCCTTAAAACAGAAATGGTCTTTTTGAAAGAGCAAAGGAGATGCTTTTTCTCATTCTCTCTAGATCAGACATTCTTTTTCAATGTCTCATCTAAGCATGTTGCCTATGGGCTCTATACCCAAACCCTGAGGATCTCAAATACTGAAAATCAAGGCTGACAAAGGAAAGTATGATTTTGTGCACAGGATATCACTGGTACAGTATTGTTGCTCAAAGACCAGTAAGAAGTGAGAACACAAGCTTTGGAGTGTAGAATAGGCTGAGTATTGTTGTTTGTGATCCAAATAAAAATCTGTCCTTTTGACTTTCCCCGGGGAAATATAAAATAATTGGAAGATCCATTGGCCCAATTGCTAAAACTACTTGCTAAATCTCCAAAGTATTTCTTAGGTCTATTTGGCATAGACTGCCTTGCTTTTGTCTAGTATAAGGAGAGTGAAATACACTTATAGATGATTATCCTCTTTTTTTGTTAACTTAATCAGTCCTCATTTGGAATTGAAGTGCTGTTGCAGTCCAGTTACTAGTACTGAAGCATCTACTAGCATTACATGGATGCTTGGAAATTGCTAATTTAGTAAGTGCTCTAGATTAAACACTCTAGAAATTAATTTTCACTACGTGATTATGCAATTACAAATGGTTTCAGGCCAGTAAGGCAAGGAGAGGCAGGAACACAAGGAGCTTTGTCTTGAGATGCGTGATGAGCCAGTTGAGAGTCTGTGGGTCAGGATTAGAGAGCAGACCAGTGTTGGTGGCGTTGTGGTGGGTGTCTGCCATAGAGCATCAGGACGAGGTATCTGAGGCTTTCTTCAGACACCTGGAAGAAGCCTAATGTCCCTGGTCCTCCTGGGGGGCTTTAACCACACCAGCATCAGCTGCAAGGGCAACAGAGCAGGACACAAGCAATCCAGGAGGTTTCAGGAGTGCCTTTAGGACGACTTCCTAACTCAGGTGGTCAATGCGCAGAAGAGGGGAGGGCACTCTGCTAGACTTCATGCTCTCAAATAAGGAATGGTCAGGAATCTGAAGTTGGGGGTAGCCTTGGCTGCTGCAGTGACCTTGAGATGGTGAAGTTCAGGATCTTGAGAGGATAAAACAAGACAAATATTAGGATCAAAAACCTGGATTTCAGGAGAGCAGATTTTAGCCTACTCAGCGATTTGTTTGGAAGAAGTCCTGTGGTCCTGGCAAAAAAGAGGGGTTTGGGAGAGAAGGTTAGTTTTTCCAGAATCATCACCTCCAAAGTCAAACATGATCTATCCCAACCTGCAGCGAATCAAGGAAGGGTGACAGGAGGCCTGCCTAGATGTAAAAGGAGCTTCTGATTAAACACACACACACACACACCCGAAAAGAAGTGTATCAATCGTTAGAGGTGGAAACAGGCACCTGGGAGGAATGTAGGCATATTGTCTGAGTGAGCAGACTTAGGAAAGCCGTAGTCCATCAGGAGTTGCTAAGGGGCATGAAGAGCAACAAAGAAGGCTTCTAGAGGTAAACCTAGAGCAAAGGGAAGATGGGAGAAAATGTGGGTGATGGCTGAATGGAACAGGGAACCCGATGACAGGGGCACAGAAAATATTGAGGTACTCGATGTCTTTCACACAGTTTTTACTAGAAGGAGATGTCATCAGGAATTCTAGGCCCCCAAGGCCAGCAGAAAGTCCAAAGGAATGAAGCTGTACCCTGTGTAGAAGAAGAACAAGGTGGGGAAGGTTTAAACAAATGGACTGTATGCAAGTGCCCAGGAACCCATGGAATGCAGCACTGCGCACTGAGGGAGCTGCCTGGTGTCACTGCAAGGCCACTCTCCCTTATCTTTCAAAGGTCACAGCCGTCAGGAGAACTTCCTGAGGACTGGAAAAAAAAACAAATGTCACTCCTATCTTCAAGAGGGCAAGAAGCAGGATTGGGGAAACTACAGACTTCTAAGTCTCTTCACCTCAATTCCTGGAGAGATGATGGAGTAAATAATACTGGAAGCCTTTTCCGAACATATTAAGGACAAGAAGGTGATTGGAAGTAGTCAGTATGGAATTATGCACCCGGGGAGGACTAATTCCTTCCATCTGCACACACTGGGGCTGGTCACCTGGAAAGCCGCTTTGCAGAAAAGGACCTGGGGTGTCCGGATGGACCAACAGCTGACAGCCTCTTGGCTGCATCAGGATGAGCATTGCCAACAGCAGGTCAAGGGAGGTGATCCTTCCCCTCTGCTCAGCCCTGGTGAGGCCATATATGCAGTGCCGGATCCCATGCTGTGCTCTCCAGTATGACAGAGACACGGGCATACTGCAGTGAGTCCAGTGCCTTGGTGGTTCTTAACCCTGGAGGAGACACAGCTCAGGAGGGTCTCATCAGTGTGTTTAAGTATGTGATGGGGGAGAATGAAGATGGAATGAGGCTCTGTTGTGCTCGGTGAAAAAATAAGGACCATGCACACAAATCGTCTATCAGGAAACTCCATTTGAATTTTAGAAAGAAAAAGAAGCAAACAAGCAAACCTTTTCTTTTAACTCTCAGGTTGATTGAACACAGGAAGGCATTGCCCGGAGAGGTTGTGGAGCCTCCTTCGTCCTTGGAGATACTCAAAACCTGACTGGAGGCATCTGCTCTAGCTGACCCTGCTTTGGGCAGGCATTTGGCCTAGGCGGTCTCCGAAGGTCCCTTCCAGCCCCAACTATTCTGTGATTCTATAAAATGCTGCATTTAATAATGCATGTCCAAGAAGAAAAGGTTGATTAGAAAAGGTATTTTGGAGTTGGGAGGAATAATGGGCAGGACTGGCAATACTTAGAAATAAGATGTAGCTAAGTCTTGATAAAATGTTTCTTTCTGTGAAGTTCATCACTGTGCAACAGTGATGCTTTAAATGAGATTCATTAAGTTCTCATTTTCATGTTTCATCATCAAACCCCTGAGAATAAGTAGACAGTGAGAGGTGACTTGTCACAGTAAGATAAAAATAAATACGTAGTAAGCAGACTCCTTAGTATTACTATGTACTGTTGTACAGTAAGCCTGTAACAGCTTACTGAGTGCCTTGTGAAGGACAAAGAAGTCATCAATCATTGCAAGGAGCAAACTGATCTTGGTTTTTGCAAACAAACTGACAATAAATGTTTGGCAGAAAGTGGGTTGATTTTTTACGCTTTGGTGTTGTGCAGATTTGTGCTAAGCATGCTGCCGTTATTTTAGCAGTTTGTCAAAAAAGGAATGATTACATCCTAAATGCTGCCTGGAAGAGTATAAAATTCTGTAGTCTTGTAGCTGAAATAAATGAAGATAACTTGTGCTGATGTGTGTTGCTAGCAGAAAAGATGTACAAGCATGTAGACAAAACTGTTACTTTTCAGTTGGCTTGTCTATAAACTACATACAGTGGCTTGCTATCCTCATGGGTTTTTTTGCTGATTATTTATTTTGTTTTTACATAACCTTTTCTATTACATTACATGTAGGTACTTTAAAATTACGATTGTGTCATAATGTAGATAGGAAGATTATAATGTTTATGAGGCAGAGGAAGTAATTCTTAGGTCATGTATAGCTAAAATGTAAAGAAAAAAAATTAATGTCCCTCCATGCCTGCAGACTAAACAAATGATTGTAGCAACTTCTAAGCGGAGGGGTACAGGAGGAAGCAGTGCTGTAATTTTGATCATAAAGTGCTCTGCCTTTTTCTAGCTAATACAAAGGCTTTTTTACAGCGTCCATTTAGTAATTAAATCTTGTCTATGTAGATCACAAATTGGATGCAGATGATAAACTCTCAAATAAAGTATAACCTCAGTAAATATTAACATTGTCGATGGTTTATTTTTCAGTATTGCAATAGTTTGTGATTGCGGTACTTTACCTTCTATGCCTAGAAGCAAGACCTACTTTACCTTCTATTGCTTAATAGCAATTAGAAAACCATGACATATAATGCGCTCAGAAGAATACAACCAACCCATGACTTTTTATGCTAAACTATTCTTGATTGAAGTTGGGAGGGCATGATTCATATTTACTGAATATGACTGGTCTTCATTTGAATCTTAATGCAATATCAGTGTTTAGAATATGCATCAATGCAGAATTTAAGAACAGAAAAGATTTGAAAATTAGTAATGCTGAATGTCTCAGAAAATGAGGACTGGGTGTTTGTTTCAACTTGTTTCTGTGTTCGGAGAAATTAGAAAAGCTTTTTTTCTGTTACCAGCCTTCATCGCACATCTGCACCTTCATGTTGCCATGATGAGTAGTTAAAGCTCCGAGTAGCAAGCTACCCACTGGAGCCAGCATTTGTCTTGTTAGGAAATGTAAGCGCCTGCTCTGCTCCTTTATAATTTATGTCACTTGAATAGAAAAGAAGACTTAGCAAGTTTTAGGGGAAAATGTAAAACAAACCCTTTGGTAATCTGAGAGCATAATGCGTGCTTAGCAGATGGCAATGTCGTTTTTGATTTGTATGTAATTATTATTCAGTTTTAGGTGGTGCTTATGTTCCTTGCTCCTGATGAGAAGATTCATTTGTACACATCATTATTATCTCTTTTGACATGTGCGTTAGTGACATTAATCTGTGTTTTATTTTCTGCAGCGGTAATAATGGGGTTGTCTTGCCCCAGCTTTATTATGTTGTCACGCTTTCTGAAGTTGTCCTCTTAATACAAAAGGAAAGTGTAGCACGGGGATATGTTCTAAACTAAGTAACCGTTAGCATGTGGTGAGGCAACTTGTCTTCTAATCTTTCATTCTTCCTCTTTGCCAAACTGTCATGTGTTTCACTTATTGGTGGGCACACAGGCAAATAGCTCGCCTGAAAAATAGCTTATTAAACCCATCTAAAAAGAGGGCAGCAATAGAAGCTTCCTGCTTTTGATAGGAACTTTTAAATCATCTTTGCATTTGTTCTAGAAATGCGAAAGATTGTTGGGGCAGTTAAAGATTTTAGCAGGACTAAAATAGCTTCATTACTTTCCAAACATGCTGAAATGACTCACTCCTCTGAAATCCTCCAAATGGTGTTTTTTGGGAGGCATGAGAGCCGGTTTGCTGTGATGGAAGTTGCTAATCGGTGTTGTCAGACAGCTGAGGAGACTTGGGGTACCCTCACCGGGTGACATGCACTAGTGAGCGAGCACACAGGTGCCTGCGTAGTGGTGTCTTTTATTGCCTTTTGCTTGCTTTCCTGTTTTTCTTCTTTGTCGCATACTTTGTGTACTGCAAGCATTCTTTTGTCTTTAGCTGGAAGCTGTTTGGGGAAATTCTGTAAATAAATAATATTCAAACTTGCTCATCTGCCTGTAACACCAGTGCTGCAAAATGCCCCAGAGGAACCGTGAATGGACTATTGAGGTCTCACCTTGAGTGAAACTCTAATATTCAGCTTCTCTGCTCATGCTTTTTAACCTGCTTTTATTTTGACTAAGTACTGTATGGTGTGATGGTGAAGATGGTGTGGAGTAAGCACAGTAGTCATATAAAATATATCAATATCAAAAGTTGTAGGATTAAAATTCATTTGTCTTTAGCTCTAGTTACCTTATTCTTTTTTTTTTTTTTCCCAATCTCTTTTTACATCCATGTTATGTGCATAGAGTTTATCTTCCACCATATAAAACCTCCAGTCTTTACGTAAGACTTGGTCTGTGCCATGGACAGTTATGTTGGGAGTACATATTTGTGAGTCAAGTTGGGGAATAAAGGGAAGATTTTCCACCTTTTGTTGAATTGTTGCTGGAAACTTTACACATTGCTTGCTGAAATTCCAAGATGAAGGCACAGAGAATTTCATTCAGTGCTGAAGGTTTTCCATTTGTCTTCATAGCTACAAGTCTGGAAGCAGAGGCCAAACAGGGGGGCATTAGCTCATACATGGTCTCTGATCGTATTTTTTGTCTTCCTTTAGGGAAGGCGACCACAGAGTGGTTTCTCTGGCCCTAATACATATTTACATGAGGTGTCAAGGAAAAGATTCTGCTGTTAAATGGACTATGCCATACATTGCTTTCCACTGAAGATACTGAGGCCAAACCTTTTCCTAAATTTAAAAGATGTGTAAGATTATCCAGAGTTTCAATGAACTGAAAAAAGCAATCCAGTATATTTTATCTTGTTTTGATATGCTGCTTTTTGCTCATCTCTAGGAAGGTTCCCAAAGCCTCCAGGCATGGCTGTACTGAAAATTAAAACATAATGTCATTCTACTTTATTTTCATCAGCACAGTGCAAATGTGAGAAAATGCCTTAGCTTTTTGTATTTTTCTTTTCTCAGACTGAATAAAAGCCTTTTACTTTGCAGGCATTTAATCTGCAAACAAATAAGTCTAATTACTTGTTCATCCATGTGTTAAACTGTGTCTGCAGTTCGGAATTTACATGACTGTTTTAAGATTGCCGTAAACACCTTTTTATGCCATGACTACTTAGGAGTAGAGACGCTGAGCTATATCCGTCTATGGCATAATGCTATTGACTTCCATATTGTCACACCAGGAGTAGTTATCTCCTTACATTATTGCATAACCTCAATTACTGGAGTCTTTACTTGACAACATTTATAGCAGCTATTACTGCCTTTATTTACCTTTTATCACTAGTATTTTGCTTTATGGGAACGATAATTGGATTTCTTGGGGGCATAAGCAGTTCATGTTTAGTGGAGTAACAGTTTCTAAAAAATGCTCAATAGCTTTCTAGTATGTGAGAGAAAACTCTTCCCAGTGCATGGAAAGCATCCGTGAAAACTTTCCCCTGCAAAAAGAAAAATAAAAAGTAAAAAAACAAAGCAGACAAGACATTGTGAACTAACCACAAACAAGAGAAGTAAGATTTTGTGCTGAACGGAATATTATATGTAATGACCAAAAAGATAAAAAATCATTTGATGTCCTCCAGATGAAAGTAGGACTTTTGGTGATGCAAATATCGAGAAAATTATTTTAAACAATTGCCTTAATGATCACTCTTTGTTTTTTACCCTACAGCAGGCTTGAATACTATCAGAATAATTCACCAGGAGGTCTCTTTTGTCTTTTGGTAGGAAACATGCTGCTGTTATAAAGATCACAGCAGACTATAATTATTTACTATCACACCAAATGTCTACAAACAGTCAAGTATCAAAGATATTTTCAGAAATAAGAGATTATACAGGGGATTCTTTCTCCTGATAAATAAATTGTGTGTTACCATATTGCCATGTGAATGCAAACAAAAGTGTATAATACTTAGCGAAAAATAATCATTGTGGGGAAATGAACATCAGGAAAAAAAACCTAAAAGTCTTAGCAAGTTTAAAAGCCCTTAGGAAAAAGGAGACTGGGAGGCACTGCAAGCATAAATTTTCAAGGGCTGAAAGAGTGCATGTGCACTCACCAGGGAGAAGGTACCTTGCAGGTGTCCGAGTGCTGGTAAGCAGAGGAGTGAGGTGCGTGTGTCGTGGGTGCCGTGCTGGGTAGAAGTGTGTCTTGTGGGACAGCTGCATGGTGTGGTTGTGCAGGACATGCTTCACTTACCAGCTTTACCTGCACGTGTGGGTGCCTGCATTTGTGTGAGAAAGCCTGCAGAGAAATGCAGTCGTGCACTGTCCTCCTTACTGTTTCAAGGAAGTATTACAGGAGAACACAGGTTCCTGTGAAGGGCCCCACTGCCATAAGCCCTGAGCCGGTAACTAAAAGGTGTTTCCTGGCCTATATGAACTTTTAATACAGAGTATAGCACCAAAGTAAAGAAGCAAATGGGGAAGGAGGGCAAGGGACCACTATCCTGATAGAGATATACAGTGCAAAATTTTCAGCTGTAGTTTTGGTCCAGCTACATAGATAGATACGTAGAGTAGGTACAGACACATAGATAGCTGGTCTCGTGGTGAGGATGGTGTTTCAGGCTGTCATTCCATGCTTTTAAGGGACAGATTACATGTGTTGTTGCAGAATTGTACCAGCTGTCAACCTCTGCCTAGTCTTCCATTTTTCTATAGGTAAATTGTTGAGCAAGTTGTGTTAAAGCTGCTCAGGTAGCATAAGATTCTATTACTACAAGCTTTGATGGGAGACACACTGTTTTTGAGCTAGCTCTTCATAACAGTAATAGGAAAGTATGTCCTTTTTGATAATTTTTCTCCCAATAAAGTTTTTTTTTTTTATTCTTTAAATTCCCTAAATGCTTAAACCTCTGCCTCCCTCCAGATCCACAAATCAAATACACATAAAATCAGTGCTAATTGAAAATCCACTGTATCTTTGAAATTCAGGCCATTTAGACTTGTCCACTAAGATTTCACACTCCAATTTTAGCCACCCAAGCCTTTGGAATAAGACTTTTGAATAAGAACCCTACTTTAATGTAAACTGATCAGAATAGAATGAAATCTCCTCATGGCACGGTATCCTCCATGCCCTGTTTCCCCATTTTTGAAGCAAATGGCCTTCCTCTTGCTCCCTGCCGCCACAGCTCCTGGCTCTGGTGTGCTGCTTAGGGCTTCCCTCAGCTCAGGGCTGCATCAGGGGCAGACTTCCCACAGCTGCTTTTTGGCCGAGCGTAGAGGTAACTGTTGAGAAGATACAAGCTGCTTTTAGATCCTCAGTGACTTGTTCTGTACCTACACACCTTCAGTTGTGTAAACCAGAGACAGGCAGAGTCAGTCTGCTCACTGAATCCCATTCCGAGGTAGCGTGAAGCTTCGGTAGTACCGGGTGGCCAAGCAGCAATTGGTGTGTGTGAGCAGGGGCGTGGGCGATGATGCTGCAGGTGGACGAAACTTCGGGTGTTCCTCGCTTTTCCTGTCACAGGATACGGGTTAGGTGGGAAGGGAGCAGATGGGCAAGGTGGAGACTGGAGGCTATTTAGAGGGACTATCTGGGCCATGGGCAGAGGACCTCAGTCTGGCCTGGACAGGGGTGGCATCGCGGAGAAAGCTGAAGAGCTTTGAAGACTTTTTGTTGCAGCAGTTTCCCTGCTGGGGCTCCCCACTGCAGGAGGGAGGCATGGAGTGAGGTGAGGGGGCCACAGGCCCAGGTGGGCACCTGAGATGTGCAACTGGGCCTGTTTGCGGCTGCGTCTGGGCGGAGATCACCATCGCTCCTTAGCAAGCTGGGGAAGAGGTGCCTTCTGCAATAGGAGGCACTAAGACACTACACGTGTGCCTGGACCAGTGCCCTGGAAAAGTGTGTAAGGTGGAGGAGAAAGATGTTATCTCAGAAAGAGTAAGGCTATATATGAAAGACTAGCAGTTGTTTCATAAGACTGGCTGTGATGTCTTACTCTCTGGTCTACACGTGTCTCTGGCCTAGCTCTGGTCTGCACTCATCCAGAGCGAGCCAACTGCATTGACTCCAGGCTGTCTGGAGCCAAGCATTTCTGTGCAGTATTTCTCACCAGTTTTTTGTATTATACAGAATTTTCCATTATTCAAGACATTTCCTTGCTCTCAATTACTTTGAGTTGTAAAAACATCTCAATATATTGGTCTGGTTGCAGATAAAATAACCTGGCACACAAATTGTGATATCCTAGTATAATTTAAATAATTCCCTCCCTTGCCATGTATGAGTTTTGTTTTTGCTTTGGTTCTTGTTTTTAATGGAAAATGTAAAGATGTAAAATGAATGTTGCATTCAAAGTTATTTTCAGACATTTTGTGGGTTGTAATAAACCAGTATCCTCTCACAAAATTAACTTTTAGAATGAAATCTAGTAATAACCAGATGTTTCTAAAGATGTTATGGCAATCGATAATTAAAAAGAAAGATGGAACTAACAGAATAATAAATAGGGAGTATGGAAAACCTCTAAATATTTTGGCTAACCAATCTTCAGGCTTAGAAAACCCATCATAAAGCTCTGCTATGCATAAAGCAAAGTAAACATGGCATTAATACAGTGATAAGGTGCTTCACTTTGTGTTTGTTGTTCAACTCAGTAGAAAGTCATTTAAGCAAATGAAAGTCATTTTAGATTTAACAGCACATTGAGACAAGTGATAAAGTCTTTAAAAGCCTCATTTTACTGGAGAATAACCATCCATAACAAAATATTAAAAAAAAAAAAAAACTTTTGGAGAGGCATAACAGAATTTCAGCTTGGAAAATTGGTAATGACTTAGGGTTTTTGTTTATGTGCAGTTCTGCAGTGAGGGTCTCACTGAAACCTAAAAATATAATTAGAACCAGATAGCATTGCTGAGGTTGTCTGCCTTTTTTGTTTTGCTACTGCTCACTTCCTAGGTTGTCATTTCCCATATGATTTATACTTCACTTCCCCTACTCCTTGTTGTTTTTCATAATCACTTGCACATAAATATCATAGTTTATTTGATTTTCATTTTGAATATTTCATAACTCTTTATGTAGAGTTTAATATAGAATATATTGAGTCATGCTGACTCCAGATTGAGCCTTGAAATTTTGGGATCTGTAACCATGGTGCATCTTATGCTCGTTGATGAGGCCTGTGCTTGGCCCCATTTTGTTCGCTTTGCTGTACTACTTGCCATTTCACTATGCTAGGAAGTATAACTATGTGCAATTATTTTTTATTGCTGTGTTAATTAACTGCTTATATACATACAGTTTTACATTTTAGTGAATTCCTTCAGTCTTTGAGTCACCCACTGGGATTTACAGCAGGGACCTGGGATGGAGGGAAATACCATTAGGAACATCCTGTCGCAACTATCCCCAAGTAACCTGCCCTGTGCCAGCAGCAGCCACGAGGAACTATGACCATTCTGCTTCAGAACTGCTGCTATTAGGAAAAGTCTTTGTGATACAGCGTTGAGTCTAGATAATACCTTGCAGAAACTGCCTTGAAAGGCAAACAAATGTATGGAAATGTCCATATTTTGGAAAATATATATATATGTACTAACTTTTTATATTACATGGTTCTTCAGTTTTCACTGTGCTTTCCAAAACCTCTCTCGGATCCATGTCTTTTCTTGGTCTTAGAGTCAATATAGACTTTTCCAAATCCTTCCTTAAGCAAGGCACTCACTTGCTAGTTAAAAGGTTCTTTTGCATTGCTTTTTTCTCATAGCAAGATCCATAGTTGTTGTTACCTTCTCAAAAGTGGACTTTTTCCTGCATGCATTCACTCAAGCTGAATTTGCGGCACCACAATAGTGGCTGTATTTAACCATTTACTTTATTTTTTTTTTCTTTTGGAGGAATTATTCAGCTTGACCAGCCGTTGGTTCAGTGTGAGGGGCACGAATGAAGATTGTGTGTTGGTGTAGACTTTGTAAGTGAAAGGTTATCTTGTACTATTAGGACAATTGTCAGTTTTCATTGTCAGATCTAATAATTAATTGAAGTCTAATTTCTTCTTTTCCCTTTTCTTCCTCCACCTTCTCATTTAAATTTACATGCCTGATTTTTTTAAAGCTTTTTAAAGTCACTTCCTTTTTTTCAGTATTTTGAGAATTACTGTTTCTATGAATAGTCTAGGGATATCTTTTCTTAACTTATTTCTCTGCTTCTAAGATCTTTCAAGCTATGTATACGGAACTCCTACACATCAAAACTGTATTTAGCTGTGTGGTAATATGTATTGACAATTTGGATCTTTTTCATCTTTTCTACAGAGCTGTGGGAAAAAAAAAACTCCTTCTTTGTTTACTTGTCACATAAGGTGTCTCTGTTCCCCCTCTTCTCACTGTTCTCTGTAATGTATTTGCTGTATTCGTAGCTCCTTCTGCTTTCCCTACACCTAGGTCACCTTGATGAAACGATTGCATTGGATTTTTTAAACATCCTGCCGGTCACCTTGAAAAATCTTAGCACATTACTGGTTTTATTTTGCTATCAGATCTGGAAAACTAACTGTGTATATTGTAGTGGTTTTCAGGAGTCTATAAAAAATCCGGGTTTTATAGCAGTTATTGCTGGATATACTATGCATCTTTATGTTCTGTTTTGTGCTGGAGTCAAATTAATTCCTTTTTCAAATAATCTAGTTTGTTAGTTTGACCTTTTCAGGTTGACTGCAAATGTCTGCATTTTGTTTTAGTTTTTTTTCAGAGCTTTTGATCTTTATAAATAAGGCTTTAATGCAGTTTTTGTCTCCTCTTTTTGTAAGAGTCAGCTTCTTAGATTTTATGTTTTAACTTTGGGAAGTCAAAGACAGAAAGAATGTAAAAAGCATCTCTCTTAAGAAAATGGATATTTGGTAAGTTAGTTATGTTCAGTTACAGAATTATAAAAAAAAGTATTAAGTGCATTTGTGGGTACAGCATTACAGCATTGCAGTTTCACAGAAAGATGAGCAAGTTGCAGAGGGAAATTTATCCTGTATTCCAGAGCTCTGGAAATGTTCTGCAACAGCATTTTTTTTTTTTTTTTTGCTTAATTTGCCTTATACTTAAAGCATTGCATTAGAAAGAAGTAGAAACAAGTTAAAGCCTTGCTGCGCTGCATTTCTGCAGGAGAGTGACAGCTTGGCTTGGAGAGCTTTCCAGTATATTTATTATTTGGGCTATGGGTGAGCTCAGGCCAGGGCTGCCTGGTAGTTTCTTTGTTCTTTGCTTTCTGTCTGTGTGTTCCCATGTGCTGTCTCATGTCTTGCATTACGCAGCTCTTTGGGGCTCTTTGGAGCTTACACGCTCTGGACTACACTCTCTGTATTCTTACTTTACATAACACGTAACATAATAGGTTCTGGAGTGTAATTTGGCTTCTTAGATACTATGGTTAGTAATAATCAATGTCTTAAAGGGTAGTGTTATATTTTGATCGGGTGTGCTCCACTATGCGATGGGGCTTTCCCGCATTAGACAAGAGAAAATTAAAATAGGCTTCAGGCACTGGAGAAAGAAGGACAAAAACAAATTTTGGCTGGCTGGTATAGGAGGTCTTAGAGGAGAGAGGAAACGAGCAGAGGAATAAAAGATGCTTAAGTGAGAACAGGATGGGGTGAGCCTCATGGAGACAGTAGAGGTATAAGGGAGACAGGAGAGATACAAGATGTAGACAGAGGTTCAACCACAGTGACAGGAGCAGTCAGGGGCCTCTGAATTGCATCTAAGAAGCTAAATGTTTTTTGCATGGAGGGAAGTGCTTTAATAAAATCTTTGTAAATGAAGGATGAGTATTCATTTGTGTGTGCTGTGAGTGAGGATCCTTCATTTCGGAAGGCAGAGCGTGCCTGTCCCCAGGGTCATCTGAAAGCTGCTGTGCATCAGATTAAGAGCTGTACATGGATAATAAATATAGGCTATCTCAGAAGTGGGACTATATCTGCAGTCTATATATTTTAGCAGATGTGCAACTGGAGGAGAAATACTGTTTCTCTAAGATCTATCTTGTAGAGGATAATTTTCTGTTTATAATGTGATAGTTTCAGGCTACACGATACCAAGAGTGTATCCCCCAAGTTTGCATTTACTTTGAATGTCAGCTATGTGAGAAACAATACTTCTACTACTCTGGGACATTTCTCTTAAGAAATGCAGGGTTTCATATTTTCTACTAGAAGGCTCATTTCCTTAAGGCTTAAAAAGTAAATATTCAGCCATTCAATTATTTTAAAGTAGGTATGAGTTGTCAAAAATGCCCTCTGACTGATTACTGTGTCTTTCTGGCAGGGATACTGTTAGAGACATGTTTCCACTTGCAAGTCCCTAACCCTTCCACCTTTTCCAAATAAGAATTAATATAAAACATCCTCAAAGGAAAAAGAAAAGTGAATTTTCAGACCTACAGTTTTTGTTACTGATTGTTTTACATGTTACAATGCAATAGTCTCTAAATTCACAAGTAGCTCTCCACCTTGCACGGAACTAAAGACTCTGCTCATCTAAGAAATGGCAGCCAATGCTTAAGAGGGAGGATTATCTAAAAGGTAACACATCGTGGTTTCATGTAGCTGTGATTTTGAATTGCCAAGTTGATGCCTGATGAAATTTCCTCCTCCTGGGCACTCTGTGAGCCTCGGTGCAGCCAGAGAAGGGTGGTTGCTATTGCTAAATGTGTGTGGGAAAGCTCTAGGGAGGAACATTGATAACCACTGACCTCCTTGTTAGAGATGAAGATTCACGAGTAGAAGCTGGGAAAGAAATGTCGTAAGCAGGGCTGTGGATTTACATCCATAGGAACTGTAGGAAGAGGAGAGGACTTGACACAGAAAATGATCTGTGAAATTCGCAATACAAATGGCAAATTATTTCCTTCCAGAAATGTGATTCTGGGCTGAGTTTACACTTTGGGAACTCTGCAAGTTGTGTTTCTGATAGGAGAGGTGGTTCCCAGCATATCCACAACCTCTGGCTGAAGCTGACCCCACTGTGGCTGCTCAGTTCCCGCGAGTGACGATGGGCAGCCCTTAAGTGGGAACAGCACGGGTTTCACTCCCCTGCTGCCAGGTTTGTGCCAGAAGCAGTTCCAGAAGCAGTGACCTGGTTTTCTGAGATACTTTCATATAAGACCAGAAGGAAAAAGTTAAATAGAGGGGAGAAATTCTCTTTTGGTGACTGTGGTGGAGGAGATCTCCTTCTCGCCATTGACACTACCTGTGGCGCTCTCCCCACCACATGCTGGCTTTGGTTTGGCCGTCCTGCAGAGTTCCCTAAAATGATGAATGAGGGAGGCACAGAGAGATTTAGGGAGAAGGACTAGGACAAGGCTGCACAATGTGAGATGAGATGATTTGGTGTTGGAAGATAGGACGAGAGACCAAAAAAGAGAGCAATTTCCATAGATAAGTGGCACTAATGAAGAGAACTGTGTGGAAGTAAAATGAGAATGGCACAGGAAAAGATATGGTATGGTATAATATGAAAGAAATTATGCAGGGTGGGGGTAAACAGGAGAGGAAAGTAACAAAAACAAAAGAAATATAATAAGTTGCATTACAAAAAGAAGAAAATAAATCCGTTGTTGATGAATGTAGTAATAGTACACTATTTTTAAATACAAGACCTTGAAGAAAGAGAGTATATTTATAGAACTAAGTTGTAACCTTGTTTATTACGATTATTTTGTTCAGCCCTAATAATAAGTGAAATTATTTGTCAAAAATGAAAAGCTTCTTTCATACTGAGACATGTGTGCCAGGCTTCACCATCACAAACACATTTTTAGAGCTGAGCTATAGAAATAGATAAAATGAAAATGCTGACACAGCTTTAACCATGATAATGAGAGTATGCTTCAAAATCAAAGGAAAGGTTTTACTGCATTACATCTTAGAGATTCTAGTATATATATATTCCAGTACGTACGACTTAGCCTGTCTACGGTTAAGGTAGCATTTTGGCTTCTTGCTTTATTAAAGTGGAGAAAAAGGGTAGTTCTATATTGCATTATGCTTGCTCACTGAATGGTAAGTTCTCATTCATCCTAGTTCTTCTCCTCCCTCTTCTCCATCCCTTTCCCCGCCTTTCCTCCCAAACTGAGAGGAATTAGCCAGCCCTGCAGGCGTCTATTTCATACGCGTATCCTCCAGTGCACTTGATCATAATGGTAGCAGTGTTTCAGTTTCCAGGCTAATTGCTCTTGAGATAGCATATAGGTCATCATCTCATCATTCGCTTTGTCTTCCTCTAGGAGTGCTGAAAAACGTACATTGCTGTGCTGGGGGCTTTAAGTGTCTCTTGAAGGTTGGTAACAAATCAGGGTTGTATTTCTGCACCTGCAGCACAGCTTTTTGCTCTTTGCCAGACAGAAATAGCAGGTGGTTCCCCTTATAGAAATAATTTATGGAAGTTAAGCTCTTGCATTCTTAGTTTTGATCCTGCCTCATAAACCCAAGTTGAGGCAGTAGTCAGCTCTTTTATGCTTTCTGCTGAGAAATGTCTTCAGAAAAAAAATACTTTAGAGAAAGAGCTTTCTACATCTGCTGAAGAGTTAAAATCATTGCTTGGCTCAGAAAAACTAAAGAGCTTTGGATATGTTGGGAACTAGAGCACAGCTGAATCAGGGCATGTATAATTGAATATATTTTTTATTTCGACTTCATTCTCTCTCACTTGAGAGGAAAACTAAATCCATTTTCCCTAGTCCAGCGTGAACTCTGATATGAATGAAGTGGAACAATGCAGGGTTTCTTGTTTTAACAGGCTTTTAAGAAAATCAGTGCTGGCCACTAATGTCAGACTGACATTTCCTTTTTTTATTGCTAGAAGGAACTTGCAGAGTGATGTTATCCTCACGGCCCTCTTGAAACCCTGGCAGCGCAAGCGCTGTGCTTACAAGGTTGCAGGTCCAGCTCTCCAGTCTGCCACAGCAGTTTCACCTGGCTCTAGCTCCACTGACTGGGCCTTTTCTGGTCCCCAAGACCCTCCTGAGTGGTGATTCAGAGCCTACCTTAGGCTGAGCCCCGCGGGCCGCTAGCAACGTTCCTGCCCCTGCCTTTCCCCAGGGAGGACATCCCTGGAGTGACTCTGGGAATGGCTGGAGAATCCTAGTGCCACGGAGCTTCGGGGAGAATGAGTAAACCTCACCTGTCTCGCTCTCTGAGGCCTGTGTGTGTCACTGCCACAGGATGTCTTCTGAATTCTGCAAGGGAGACTGCGTCGGCTGTCAGGCCCAGCTCTAATTTTGTGGATTTTTATTGAACCAAACTAGAAATATCACTCGCTGATGTAAAGCCTTTTACCTGAAGAAAAGGGTACGGAGCGATGGAAGGAGGGGAAGGAAGGGAAGGTGCTCACATGGCCGGTGTTTAGGGCGTTTTATTTGGCACATTTGATGATGTGTCCTCTCCTGAAGATTAGGCCTGATGAGCCTTAGTTATCACACTCAGCATGTTTCCACGTAATAGGAAAGAAACTGAAAGTGCAGATGAGAACTCAATTAAATAAATAAGTAAAGCAAGTTTACGATTTAGATGTTTTCAAGTCAGCAGTGTCTGTTGACATGTACTTCAGAGTACTTAAAAATTAGCTAAAATGTTAGTGTTTTATTTTTAATACTTGAGGAGGGAGGAAGAAGGTTCCAAGAACATTAAAGGGTGGCAGAGATGGGTGCTGCTTCTCACAGGGAAAGAGCAGAGGTTTTAAACTGTTATAGACCAGCTACTAACAAATCAGAATAAATTATTAAATAATAAGTACCTAGAGAGTAACTAGAGAATCCTCAAATGGATTTGTCAAGAGCAAATTACATCAAACTACTCTGATTTCCAGCTTTGACAGAATAACTGCTGGAAAGGATAGGGAAAAAATATTACATGTGATCCATTGTGACATTAGGAAGGCTTTTGACACTATTTCACATGACATTGTACTGTGTAAACTAGGGAAATATTCTAAGTGAGTTCTCAATAAAGTGACTTCTGAAGTGGCTGAAAGGCCACAGTTAAGCCTGGGTTATCAATGACTTGATGGTCCAAGTGGTGGGAGTCAGTTGTCTGAAGGGGTCTGTCATGTAGCTTAACCTGTGCAGTATTTTTTTATAATAATTTGGATAATTTGAAGACACTTTAAAAATTGTGGATGGCACTCAACTGGAAGGGATAGTGAAAATTTTGGAGACAGGGTGGAATCAGAGTTTAAACTATTCTGGATAAATTAGAGAAGGGCCCGAAATCGTTAAGGTTACAGTTTGGTTAAGTGAAATGTGGGACACTTCAGCTAGGAAAGAAAAATCAGATTTTCTTGTGAAGCAGGAAAGAGCAAGCTAAGCAGCTGTACTGCAGAACAGTATCAGTGTTTGCTTTTAACGGATGACAAATACCGTGGTTCATTGCAAAGAATGTAGGTGCAAAATGTCCAGGCTACAGAGGAGCAGGAAGGAGGATTGCTTTAGAATACATGAAGAGAGATGGAGTTGAAGGAATCACATTTTATGAGTTGAGCTGAGGAGTTCTTTTTTTCCTGGCCTCATCAAGGTGCAAAAACATCCACTACTCAAATAATACTGCATGTCTAGATGCAAGGTGAGATGGAATTAGCACCATCTAAAAATACCGTCTGTGAAGCAGAACAAACTGCAGAGTACTTCAAAGAGTTGTAAAATGCTGGAAAAACTCAGAAAAGCTTTGGAGTTCGACTATTTCCTTAGCAAGGGAATTGAAATTCGTAGTTGAGCACTGCTGCTCCCCCTAGCCCTCTGGAGCTAATAGCAGCGCGCAGCCTGGCTGCTTGAACAACCCCTAATTACCTTGTCCCAGGGAGGGCTGGTCCTCCCGGCCCTCCCGCAGTGGATGCAGCGCTCCCTTTCCTGGTCTTGCTGAGGAGCCAGCCCCAACCCTTGCCTTGCTTGCTCCGATGTTTACTTCTTTCTAACTTATCTGTTAATACCCTTCTCGACTGCCTTCCCAGTAAATAATTCCAGCTCAGGCTCGCCCAGATTTCCATCGTGTTTATGTTCCTTAGAGCTCAGCTCTCCTGTCGTAAGCCCTCATGCCGCGAGTTGACATCGATGAGCCAAACCAGGAATGGACGGAGCGAGTTTTTGCACAAGAGTTTCCTCTTCAAGCTGCAGCTTCTTTGCAGCCAGGATACCCACTGAGCTGCTCCTTGAGCTGTTTTCCATCAGTGCTGCTCACAGGGTGTCTCTAATGCACTTTCTTGGACTACTGCGCTTGCTCTTTCCAGGCTGTCATTCTCCATGCAGGTTGTAGGCATCATTGGCCAGATCCGTGAGTCACGCTGATGGCCTAAAGGCAGCAAAGTGCCAACCTGATCACTAGTCAGCCTGCCAGGTCCCCTCCACGGCTGGAGGGGATTGAGGTGAGCGGTGGAAAGTCCCCAGCTGAGATGTGTGTGTCGAGTCCCACCTGCAGTTCCCTCTCTTGCAGGGTAAGCACAGCAGCTCTGCGCACCTCAGCTCTGCTATATGGTGGGAGAAACTGTCATCTCGTAGTAGTTGGGCCTTTGGTGGTATTCTTGGCTATGGTTTATACAAGAAGACTCTGCTAAACTTCCTTTTTTGTTTGTTCACAGGTTGAAACTTCTGTATGCTGCTCTAATGCATTAAGTAATCATTGTGTTAATAAAGAAAGCAAAGAGTATATGGGCAAGACCTATAAATACATCTAACAGGAGAGAACTGGAATGGCTGATGATGTAAAAAGAGAAAATGAAAATCTGTGTATTTATACACAGATTCTCCCTCTTATTCCATATAAAATATATTCTAGCAATATTTAAGCTATTTGCGAAGTTTCATTTCTATTCCAAACAATACCTTGCTGCATATGAAATAACTGGCCCATTCTAACGTCCTGAGATGACTGCAAACCATAGGCACAAACTATAGTAACCGCTATGTTCTGTAAGAGAGCACAAGAGTAAGTGCTTTAATATCTGTTTGCTGGACTCCTGAAGTGTTTCTGAGCCAGTTGTGACTCAGAACACTGTAGTATAATTTTCTGGAAATTAACATCCCTTTCACCCACCAGAGTGCTAGGGTTTGGTTCAGAGCTTCCTGGAGCCTACCACTGACCCATATAGGATAACAAAAAGTAAGAAATCTCTGATCCTTTGAGCTGCAAAATTAGAGTGCGCTCTTTTACTGTGTTAAGTGTGCACAAAAAAAAGGCGAGCAGGAAGCATGAGAGAGACTTTCTTTTCAAGTCACTCTCCCCAGCCCTTTTTTGTTGTTTGTGGCTGCTGGTGCGCAGCGCCTTGTGGCCCCAGGTGAGGATGTGAGCGAGGTCCTGCGGGAGCACTCGCAGCACGGAGGGGAGACGGGCTCGGCCTTGCTCTCCTGGCCACCAAGGGCAGGGCGTTCCAGGAGCTCAGCGGGAACGGCCCAGAGTGATGGGGCACCGACTCAGCGGAGAGTTTTCAAGACGGCGCTCATGGCCTTTTCATGCAGGTGGCATTTGGCCCTGCGCAAGGTGCAAGTGGCAGGTGAGCTTCCCTGCACAGCCGGTGCGCCTTGGATGCTGCTCGGTGCCTACTTTACCTCCTTGACAGAAAATACGCTGCTTTCTTGCATTCCTCAGTATTAGTAAAGCAGTGTAACAGGACTCCCTGCCTTGCAGTGCTGCTTGTCAGGCTCCAGCCAGCTGCGGCCAAACTGCACCGTTGTTGAACAGTGTTTTGTGGGGCCTCCAGTGCCTTATTCCTGCCTCTGTAGGGCAGGTGGGAACGGGGAAGGGCTGATCCTTACAGCCAGGCATGAAGGAAAGTGCTCATATTTAAGACAGGGATGCAAAGAGCGATTGTAAGCAGAGGTGCCTTGGGAGGCTGTTTCAGAATCAGTTGCAGAATCCAAGTTTACATTAAATACCAGATGACAAATGTATTCTGCTGCCCTTGAGATGCTTGCTGTTGACCAGTGCATCTTACTGTAGGCAATAGCAGTGCAGAGCGGTGTCTAAAAGAACTGCTAACACAGCACAGAGTTTGCTTTTAGCTCCCAGAACGCATTTCCTGGGATTATGAAGTGTGCAGTCGCAGCCCTGCTTCCTCCAGCGCTGCTTGCCCGCACTTAAACCTGTAGCCCCCGGGTGTTCGAAGGGTCCGACCAGCAGCATCCTCGCATGGGCACAGCTGCAGCCAGGGAAGGAGGCGCTGCGTGGAGTGAAGAGTCTCTCTGGGTGCTCTTGGTTAGGCAGTTGTGCTGGCTGCTTTCTGCCTCTCTGGGGCCTGCCTCAGAGTGCCCGGGCAGGCGCTCACCTTTGCCTTTCCGTGCAGCCCCTGCAAGCCTGAACTTCTCCTGCCGGGATGGTTCCCGCGGCAGCCGGTATTAAATGCAGAGCTTGAACTTTGCAGCGCCGGTTCCCGAGCCGGCAGCGTGGAGCTGACGGGCTGTCAGCCCCAGCGAGCTCCCCTGGGCACGGCGCCGTCTCGCATGCGGAAAGTTCACTCCACGTTGCCGCTGCACAACTTTTTTCTTCCCCTTTTCTATTATTTTTTTTCTTTCGCTTTAATGTCAGAGTTCCTGGCAAAGCATAACTGACTCTTTTAAAGGATAAATGGATTTCTTTCAGGTTCCTGGGGCCAATTCCACCCCATCCCAGAGGTTCCCTGGAGGTCTGTGTGTGCGTGCGGGGGGTTAGGTTGGTTCAAACCGCACATCACTCTTCCCTAAATTCCCACTGGGGCTGAGTCTGTGCTGTGGTCTCGTGTGGTGCCTTTCAGGATTACTCCTCCTACACCTGTGAAAGGTGACATCTCACGCTCTCTGTAGTACAGAATTATTAGTGTCTAAGAATATAATCCAGCTTAGTTTCTACTTACTAAGTTACCTCCTTGCACTAAATTTAAATTAGGGAAGTGTCTCGGATCTCGGATTAATTTACCTCCACCTTAAGCCTCCTTCCTTTAATCTCCTCCACTGCCCCAATCTGCCTTTTTCTCTTCATTAATCTTTTTGTTTGTTTGTTTGCTTGATATCGCTCCTAGGATCTGGAGAGGTTTTGTGGTGCTGATGTGCCAGATGAAAATAGTCTTTTCAAATCCCGCATAAAGCCATGTGAGAAATCACTTTGTATCGTTAGTCAAAGGGCAAAGCAGGGTTAATAATTTCATTTCCACCAGTGAGGATGGATTTCTTATGCTCTTTGACACGAGCGGTAGGAGAAAGGGAGTCCTGGTGTCGTGTCCCATTTTCCAATCAATGTTCTCATCTCTTCTCTTTCCCCCTGAATGATGCAGGCTTAATTACATTTTTCAGTTAGGTACATAGGGTTTATTTGCATTATCAGTTATAATTAAAGAAAAATCCGTAGTAATTACCGCCTAATATGCATTATCATTATATGTAAATGTCGAACTCTTGCAGACAGCCATACAGAGTCAATTAAAGAAAAATGATATGCTTAAAATTAAATTATTCAGACTTTTTCAGCTCCACAAATATGAATCATTTTGGCAAAATATTCTTTGGATTTAAAAGATGCCTGAGCTTGACGAGACAAGTTGTCATTTATAATGCATGTTCTGTTTTCCCCACACTCTGCTTTTCATCATTTCTGAGTGTTTCTTCTGCAAAGCTGCGGTGACATTTTGGTAGGGATTTTTTATTGACTTGAGAAAATTAACATTTACTAGAACCACATCCTAATTTCTTTTATGCTACACAGAGATGCCATCTATAATAAAAGCACGTTTTTGAAATTATGACTGTGCCCGTAGTCAGCTTCCTTTATAAATGACTAAGTATCCTCATGTTTAAGAGTCACCCTTACACAAAGATGTTGTTCTCTTGGTGAGAATGAGATTTTAATTAAATCTGTATGTAGCATTGAGACGGGACTGATGGCTGGAGCATGCTGCCCTCTGCCTACAGAATTTAAGAAGTATATTTAGTTTCTCTCTATCATCTTCAGCATCTAGAATGAGTCAGCGTGGAGCTCACATGCAGGTGCCTTGGTGTATGTGAGGAATTACACCCCCTTGTACAAGACTCTTTGCAACACAGGCTTGTAAAACACCTGTTGTTTTGAAGAGGATTTGGCTTCTCACCGTTGCCCAGTGAAGTTCAGTTGCTAATGAAATATCGGAGTCGTGCTTTCTGTGCAGTGCCATCCTTTGGATGTGACAAATGAGAGTTCCCCTGGCCTACCTGTGGCAGGTCTGCGTGGAAATTAAAGAGCACTTTGTTCTTTCCTCAAGGAAATTGGAAACAGTTTTGTTTTGTTTTCTAGCTAAGCTTTCTGGGGCAATGGGCATTGTATTAAATTCAGTTTCTTTCTGTTTTCTCTCGTGAAAACACTTATGAGGAAATGTACAGTGTTCAGACAATTTTGGTAAAAAATTAAATGTTTCTTGTTAGAATCAAGCTAGTGGTGGAACACAGAACCAACGAGACAGTGTTCTGGATCTAATGGCTTGGAAGGACAAGAAGGAATTCTTTACTTTCCCTGCTTTTATGCAAGCTGTCTGCTTCTTCATATAGGGATCTTATGTTGTATACTTTTTCTGTGGCTAAGGAAGGAAAAGAAAATTTCTTTCTTTTTTTCACTTCTGTTCCTCTCTGTGTCTTTTCCAACTATTCTGGGGAATAGCTTTTCCCCTCAGTTCAGACAGGGAGAGTAAAGGCAGGCGGATGGCACGGCCGAAGCTGCTTTGCAGAGATTCCGGCTCTCTCATGCATAACTGTCCTCTCCCCTTTAACATTTCAGAGTAAAATGAAAGAAGTGATTTTCTTTTTAGTGAATTCCATAAATATTTGAAGTGAAACTCGATGTATTATTTCATGGATCGTACATTATTTATTTTAAGGCTGGCTTTAATGATGAAGCCTGAAAGTTTATGTGGAAGGCAAAGCAGGCAAATTGCAGTTTCCTTTCTTTGAACGTTAAGTGCAAAGCATGATTAAAATGGATATTGGACACTTACTCTAGGTTTCTGTTATCTCTGGAATTTGCTGGGAAACTTTGTTAGGTTCTAAGTTGTTTTGGTGGTAAACGTGCCCTGCAAAACAGTCGTGCAGAATCACAGGTAAAATTGGGCTCAGTATATTTAGGTAGATTTGGCAGATACTTTTCATGTTCTATATTGCCCTTAAAGAGGCGGAAAGACTTACTGGATTTATTCTCTTATTTTAATTATTATTTTTCGCTGCCTTCCTGCATGGCCTTATGAGGCGGAGGCTGCAGGTTTGGTCAAGTACAGGAATTGGGTTTCCGTAGGGAAGTGCCAGCTCGTACCAGCAGAGGGAGTCAGTTAACATCAGTTTGGGACTTCCCATCTTCGGGAAGGGAATGCCCACACGTGCAGTGTTCCTATGCACAGGTCTGGGGGGCTGCGCCTGCACGGGTGCCCTCGGCCCTTCCTTGTGCTGGACACATTTGTCTTATATCCCGAAAAACGTTATCTGGAATGCAGGCTCTGAATTAAAAAAAAAAAAAAAAAAAAAAAAAAAAAAAAACATGAGTAAATATGAAAATGTTATCATGTAACACTCGTTTTTTAAATTTATTTTTTAAAAGGGAGGAGATTTGACTAATTATCCCCTCGTCACTGATACATCAGTCAGGAAGGCTGTTTTCACTGTTGTGCTGTAGATCTGATCTCCCTGTAACAAGGGAAAGATCTGTGTCCCGTGTTACTCATTTCTGTCCACAGAAAATCTCTGATAAAAAGAAAAACACCCCCCAAATCTCTAGTAAATTTATATTGTGCAGGACCTGATCCTTAAAAGAATAATGTCACATTAAACCCCAATGCCAAACTTCTATGCAGATAGGATCACCTCTCTTCTGCCTTCCAGTCTTAAGAGAAACAAGCTCTTACTAGAGAAATTTCTCCTCATCTGAAACGTTGTAGTTGTTCCGCATTTCTGTCTTGCCCCCTGTTTGTCCCCTGTTTTTTGGGAATAAGCTGTCTGATTTTCAAAAGAGCCCCTAAGTGCTTCTTTGGCATAAGTCAAACAGTCTTCCTTATGCCTTATAGGAGAATATTCCTAGTTATTTTCGAATAATTCCAAGTAATGCTTGTTGTTTGGTGCCACCTGCCTTCCTGTTTGTGGCCAGTTCACTCCTGCTCCGATGCGGACCATGTAGAGTATCTGGAGCTGAAGGTAAGAGGAGAAGCATTTAAGATCACTTGTGAAACCAAAGCTTTCCTTTATGACACTTGCTTAATAGCCTGACGTAGCAGAGGAGGATGAGGAATGGCTCTTAACCTTGAGAATAAACCCGAGAAAGGGCTGTGAAGAGGATTTATATGGGGATAAATTTAGCAATCTACTGAAGCTGTTTTTCTCCTGAGGTGTGATCTGTGGTTGCTGTTCAGCAGAGAGGCATAAAAGATCCCAAGCAATTCTTTCATTAATTATTTTTAGAAAAAGGTGAGTTTTTGTGCCCAAGTTTAGAAAATAATGGGAAGAGTTATTTTGGGTATAGCAATATTTGCAAGAGCTATGGTCTTTTAGTATCCATGCTCTCTATTTTTTTATACCCCTCTCTCTCTTTTCTTTTATTAGAGCAGACCCCTAAAATGCAACGCCTTCTTGTGAAGTGTATGTGAGATGGGTCCCCTAGTTAATTCTAGTTCTTATATTCCATTGATCGAAGGCAAGGCCTTTTCTTGTCAACAAAATGATTCATTAGCTTTTTCATTAAGTAACTCCTTATACCTAGCACCACCTGTGCTGTGATTCTGAACGGGCTATTAAAGTGCATCATATTGTATCTTTCTTGGCATTGTTATAGTAACTTTTAATTGAGACTGCCTTTTATTACACAGATTCTCAATGCCATTTTGCTATATCTCATTTCCTTGTAATTAGATATGTCCCGTCAGTGACATGCAGTTTTCTTTGTGCTTGTAAAATGCACAGTGCAAGCTATCCAAGCTGTACCCGAGTCCCTTCGGAGGAGTGTAGCATTCATAGTAAGGGTCAGAAACAGGTGCCCCCGCGGCAGGATTTTGCAGTGTTTTTAAGGCAAAAAACCTTGTGAGTGGGGCGGAACTGGTGGGAAATAAAAGGAGGAGGAGGTTCTCCATGTGAGACTGAGGAATCTGGCGAATGCTGGTGGGAGGATGTGATTCCTGTGCATCACCTATCGTGCTACCGGTACGTGGAAGAAAAGGGGAGAAAACCTTTTCAACGCCTCAGTCTCTTTGTCACATAAATAAAATGAGTTTGTTGAGCTCAGCATTACACTAAAGAGAGGGGAAAGAATGTGCTACAAAGCGTCCCTCAGCCCCATTGCTAACGGCAGTGTTTCCTTGCCCAGCCAGGGCCTGGGCTCGCCCGCAGCCTCAGTAATCTTGTCCTCGGAGGCAGGAGCTGGGGGCCATGCGCTAGCAGGAGCGGGGTTTGGTGAGATGCTCCCTTGGGACTTGGGAAACGTGGCTCAGGATTGTGCTTGTTGTACCTGGTTTCACAGACTGGCATGGGAGCCTGGCTACCAAAGTGCTGTTTTAAATAAAAGACCAACATTTTAGCATTGGCAGTATTTTTGAGCTAGCAGGCAGGGGCTTTGGTTACTTAGAGCTGTAATAAACGTGCCATTGCAATAAAAACATATAACAGGTGTATTCAGGGATGCAGTATGAGAGAACTGTAAGCTGTCATTTATTACCACGCTGAAGCTTGAAGCATTTGATTCAGTTATAATCTTTTTCTGATATTTAGACAGAAATTTCCAAGGGGCCTTATACAAAGGGTGAAGTAGCGTCGCTTCTTAACTAGTCTTGAGCCTTCTGGGAGAAGGCTGCTGACTCACCGTGTAACTCGGTGTATGACTGCGCTCTCATTTGTCATACGCCACTAAGCAACTCTCAGAGATGAGAAGCCATCCATCAGTGCCTGGCTCGGCCGGATCCAAACTGACAGCTTGGGAATGAAAGCCTCCCGCTATCAAAGTCATCTCTGAGCTATTCAGTCCCTCGAAACAAATGTTTCATTTCGAATAAGCGGAATATTAATGACTCTGATAAGAAAACTTGCCCTTCCTGTTTGCTTTGCTGTTTTCTCTTCTATCTTTGTTTCTGTTCAGAAGGGCTGGATGCTCCTCTCTTTGGTAGGGGCTTTCCATAGGCTTGAACTCCAGTCTCCATGCATTCACTTAAAGAAAATTTTGCCCCTTTTCCAACTATTCTTTGGCAAAAAAGAGCTGGAACAGAGGAGACTTGGACGCCTGGATCCAGCAAAGGAGAATTCAGCGTGGAGGATGCATGGCATCAAGGCAAGAATGACTTAACGCCTGTGTGTGCCTTTTGGGGGATGTACTGTGAACCACCATGGAAATTTGAGCAAGAGCCCCTGCTTGCAGATGGCTCTCTGAGGAGTGGGCTGCATTTTAGGAAGTTTCTGGGGCTGTCTGGTTTCTACCAACCCTAAGTACCCCCTCCCAGCAGCAGCAGCATCAGTTTAAAGCCCTTTTCAGTCACTCTCTGCTCTGTAATGTGCAAGCTCTGTGGGAAGAAAGGTCTTTTTCCTTTCAAAAGCACCTCTTCAGGTTCCCCCCAAGTCTCCCTCGTCATTAGAACTCGGGCATGCTGAGACCCTTAAATACAAAATCTGATTGAGACATCTGCTGTAGTTCTGATCATCCCAATGCGTCCCCCTTGCTGAAACCTATTACATTACAGCTGTAGTTAGTAAATGCAGCCCTTTAAGGGAAAATATGAGTGAATATGTGTATGCCTCTAGACTTCCAGATGTTACACCAAGGAGCAGGGCCAGTAGTTCCTGTGGAAGTCAGTGGCGAAAGGAACCTCAATGTACCTCCATTCTTGGCTTAAAGAGATACTCTCAATGTAGGGGTTTTTCCCTTTTTTTTATTTTTAAGAAAATGATTTAAAGAATGCAAAGTTAATAGGGGACTGAAGTGCTTTATTTAAAGGGTCTTGTGCTTCACTTTTGAGATTGATAATTGTATTTATGAGCAAGGGAAGACTGAGTGGGAAAGAACTGACAAATTAGTATAAAGAAAATACTGCAAAATTCACAGCATGAACAAACCAGAAATCACTTAGTTTTGCTCTCTGCGAGTGATAAGACCTTGAAGTAGTAAGTTCAGTATTTTCATAGTTCCAGGTGATTCTGCCAATGTCTGCCATCTTCCAGTGTCTGATTATTTGTATGTTTTCTTGCAAAAGGAGAAGAGGTTTGTTGACAACTCAGATACAGAAACATCCCAAACCTTGTAACTGAAAATAGACCCGACCAGTGCAAGTGGCCAGTGGCAGGTGCAGCACCACTCGCTCCTCAGAAAGTTACTGCACGTCTCTCTCGGGGACCCTCTGAGTGTAGAGTCCTCGATTGTCTTCTTTTCTTAGAGTCACTGACATAAAATGCACTGCCTGAATGGAGTGTCGTTGGAAAACGTGCTGTGGTGACTGGGTCTACGTGGCTGCTTTCCTTTAAGTAAGTTGCTTGCTTGTTGGAGAACGTGTAGACTCCTCTCTGCAGTCTCCTGTGAAATGACATCAGCAGCTGTTAGGCTTGTTTTCGCATCAGGAAGACATGAAGTGGCAGAAATGAAACACCTCTTTCAGGAGAATGCTGGGCTTCTAATTACAAAAGGAGAAAAGAACAAATTAAAAAAACAAAAGCTAAGACTGTGACATGTTGTTGCAGCAGCACCAGGATGTTAATGCAGCGGGTACCTGCATTACACCTGGCCTAAGGGAAATGCTTCTTATTCTGGAGGTGTTTCACATGCAGGAGGAAGCCAGGAGAGAGCTGCCGTGTGCATCTTCTTGCACTATCTTGTTTTAAACCCGCACCTCAGTGTCTGCGGCCTCATCCTTTCCCTGCTGCGGACACGGTGCCACAGCCGCGGGGTTCTCCCCGCCGTTCGCTCCAGCAACATGGGCGCTCTCGGTTGCATCTACCCTCTGCAGGGTTTCTCCCTCCCCGCCAGGAGCTTTGCTGCTCACCCAGCCTGCTTGAGTCCCGTACCGGCACCCGGCTCTGCAGGGTTCCCTCCGCGAGCTGGTGCGTATGTGAGTGAGGCCCAGGTGCGGGCGGCGATGTTGACACGAGCAGCCCGAGCCCCCGTTCTGGCCAAATGAAGGATGAATCTTTAATGCCTTCTGCTTGAGCTGCATTGCGTTTTCATGCATCGCAGAGAATGCTGCACTCAATCTTTATTTAGGGTTTCTTATCAGGTGTGGAACGCGCTGATGACAAAATCTGCAGTTGAGGGTTTTAAATGATGGAGATAGATGGCTTCAATCTTCTGTCACCTGACGGGGTTTTTTACCCCTCCGCTTTTGTGCCCCGGCGCAAATGAGGGGAATTGAGATGGTAATGAGGCGGCATCCAGATGCAGGGCACACACGCGTCCGCACAAACTATTGATTTAAATATGCCCTGACAAGCCGGTCAGGCAGCCATCTCAGCCAAGGGAAACTTCTGAAGGGAAAGAGAAATAATGACAATAATGAAGAGGCAGAACATTGATTTTAATACGTAGCAGCGGTATGAGGTTCTGGGTCTGATGAATCAGGCCGGGAAGCTGGCACCAGCGCGGGCCGTGATTTGTTGCATACATTTGTTTCCATTTTTACCCATTAGTAGCACCGCTCGCGCTCAGAAGCAGCTGAGCGATGGGGAATGGGCAGCGGGGGAGGGAACCTTGAGTTTTTAAAGCTTTGATAGGTGGTGAATTTATATCAGGCAGCTTTCTAATTTCCTGCTAAAACGCCTGGGCCCCTTTCTCCTTGCCTTATTGCTAAAATAAATAAATAAATGGCGCTGCCGCCGCCGTTCCCTTTCTGCATTCCAAACAGCAGCTCGGGAGCGTTTCCATCACCTCAGCAGTTTTATGGACCTTTCCTGTAAGGCGGTGGGTCTTGGAGGTTGGTGCAGTGCCATTAGCATATGCCTCTGCAAAATATTTCATCCTGTTGTGAGTCCCTTTTGATCAATTAAGTTTATGTAGCTTTTTCCAAATAAGTTGGCAGAGGAAATCTGTACAAAGCCTTCTTTTTGTGGTAGCAAGTTTATTTTCGCTGCTGAAGTACAACAGCTGACATGATGCAGACTTAAATGCATGCTGGAAAAAAAAGAAAGAAAAAAAAAAGGCAAGTATTTTTACAGTGATTTCTAAACAAGCCTGTTTTCATAAAGGCTCTGGCCCATGAGTGAATACAAAGACATTCAAGCACACAGTGTTGCCAAATTTCTGTCTTTGGCTGTAAACGTGCTGTTCTTGATATCTTAGTTACAGTCTATTATTTGTGCTGTGCCAGGTAGGCTTTGACCCTTATTTTATCCCATACCATGGAATCTGTTAATACATGCACTCAAGGAGGGATAAAGTGGATTTGGCCACTGCCTTCTCTTGAATTTAGTGCTGGTTTCTCACAAATTCATCAATTAAATAAATATTGACTAAGTATTAAAGAGGGAAGGGGATTTCTGTTTCTGAAGATAATGCAGCTGCAGTTGATGCACTGTAAAGCAGTGTGGCTTTGTAAATAGTAAACTCTTCCACGGTTTGGAAATTATTATGAAATCAATCGAAAAATATAAATATTTGATGAAATTCTTAAGGATGTTGTGGCTTATTTTTTAAGCATTTGGCAAATTTAAAACACTGATGATATAACCTCAAAATGAGCTGCTTAAGAACAGCCCCAGGGACTTACTCAAGGATAGTAAAGGTGATAGTGACTTAACAGTTACTGTGTGTCACTGTTAATGAAATTAGCGGGTGAAATTAGACGAGGAGATCTAGATAGTAACAAGGGTGGAGAAGAGTTTAACTCATCTTTAGATGAACCAAAACTGTGTGTTGTGTGCAGCACAGTATGATTCAGCTTGGCAAATTGGTACATCTGCAGGGAAATAATCCAGAATGTGCTGATACACTATGAAAGGAAAGGTGATAAAGCAGCAACATGCAAGGGACTGTCCACTGGGGACAAATGACAATTAAATTTGCAGAAATAGCAATAAAATCCACTAAGGAGTCACTAAAGCTATAGCAAGAAAGAGAATCTCAGAGGCACCCAGATACAGGGCGCTCTGCTCAGGTGCTTCCCTGCTAGATTGCACCAGTAAGGAATGGCCGGACCTTAAGACTACACCAAAAGGATTCAGTAAAAAGCAGCAGATGGATTTCAGACCTGGACTGGGAGAAAAGATAAAAATTGATGTGCAGAGTATATTTGTATCTGATTGATGACTAATAAAAGAACTCAATAATCTGGGGAGGATGGAGATAAAACATAATGGAAATACAGAAAGGTTGGAATTGTAACAGAAAGTTATGGGAATTAAGGAGAAAAAAAGATCAATTTTTAAAAACACTTCACTGAGATTTATTGAACCACATGAAACATCTGCAAAATTAATAATTGTGAGTGTTTGATGAGATGAGCCAAAGTGCTGCCTTTCAGAGCAGCCTCCTGCGTGGCAGAGAAGTGGGTGTTGGGTGGTGAAGCACCTCATCCTCGTCTCTGGATTCAGGCTGTTTCACAGAATCACACAGAATCCCAGGATGGTTGAGGACCTCTAGAGGAAGGGACCTCTGCAGATCACCTAGTCTAACCCCCCTGCTCCAGAAGGGACACCCAGAGCACAGGGCACAGGGTGGCATCCAGGCGGGTTTGGAAGATCTCCAGAGAAGGAGACTCCACAGCCTCTCTGGGCAGCCTGTGCCAGGGCTCTGTCACCCTCACAGGAAAGAAGTTCTTCCTCACGTGGAGATGGAGCTTCCTGTGTTGAAATTTATACCCATTACCCCTTGTCCTGTCACTGGCCACCACCGAGGAGAGTTTGGCCTCATCCTCTTTACATTCACCCCTCAGATATTTGTACATATTGATCAGATCCTCTTTCTGTCTTCTCTTCTCCAGGGTAAACAGGCCCAGCTCGCTTAGTCTTTCCTCACAGGATGGATGCTTCAGTCCCTGAGTCATCTTTGTCACTCTACGCTGGACCCTTTCTATTCGTATCAGAAATACTACTTCTCTGCAAGCATTCGTGCAGCCTCTGACTTTTCTTAGCTCTAGGAAGGAAGCAGGGGAGGTTGATAAAGTGTCAGGAATTCCTCATGGTGGTTGGTTTTCTTTATCTAAAAAATATATGCAAATTCCAAAGGAAAATTGCTGATTAATTCGTAAATATAAAATGCAGCATCTGAACTTTGATATGTGTTGAGAACCCATCTCTTAATATGTGACAATGCAGAGAAGTTAATGACAAAATAGTGTTACAAGTAATTAAAACAATATTTTGTAATTATCAAGTGATAAGTTTAAAGTACCAGAAGAATTTGTTCTGTAAAGAAAGATACTTAGTGCTTAGTTTTTTAAGGTATGCTCTTAATTTCCTGGGAGAAGTATTTGTTTTGCTCACTAGCAGATGTAAATTTTCTGCCGTGCTTTTCTTGGAAGTGTCATCTTGCCTCTGTATTAAACTGCATCTTCTTTGTCACTGATCATTGTTTTAGAAGATGCCATATCTTAGAAGAAAGTAGGCTTGCTCTGAGAAGAGAGAAAGAAAAGGAGTCTGAAAACCGACCAAATATCAGTATTTTAACATGCTAAATGTGAATGTTACCTGGCCAGGTTTCAGGCTTTTCTGAAGAGTATTTTAGATGGAGCTACTAAAAGCATCATGAAGAGTAGCGGAGCACCACTCAAACACTAATGATCCATGGAGGAACAGTATTAAAACGAGCTTGAGGCGAGCACCCTTTGGCTTTTGATGTGTGTGTTACCAATACTTCATCTCCTTCTCTGGGAAAGTTTCCTTCATGTGTTTTCTTAACAGTTTCCTGGTAGAAAAACATGGAGAGTTTTTCCTAGCCAAACATGCAATAGATTTGCATCATGTATATGGTTTTGCATCCTGTTGCTGTGGGTTCCCACTCTACTCCTGTGCAAGCAGGGGATGGGACATATGCACACACACACACGCAGGTTTGTCTGCTCCTGAAATGCTGGCACTTCGGGAATGTTGAACACTCAGGGGGCTCATCCTTGATGTGGAAGCTCTTGAGTGCTCAGCACAGTCCAAGTTCCTTTTTCTTAGCACATGACACTTGCCAAGCCTTTCACTGCAGCAGGCATTTCTGCTGCTACTCTTCCAGTTTCCAGTTTTTCATCCTTTTAAAAACAAAGCTAAAATTCCAAAGGAAATAAAATCCCAGCGCAGATGCTGGAATTGAATACTGAGTTGGAGTGTAGGTCTTTCTATACAAGCCTCAGAGAGAAGATCTGCTCTGTGCTTCTGCTTGAGCTTTCCAACAGGCAGTGATGGTGTTGAACTTTTCTCCACGTTTGCTGTTCATTTCCTTGTCCTTAATAATCAGTCCTTTGTAGACTCAGCATTTTGCAGGATGGGCCTCTGGCTTTGCAGGAGGGGTTCAGGCTCCTTATTCTCCAATTCCATATCCAGGTGTCCTCAGTAGTAGTTTATTTGGATAAGTAAAGCTCCCTCATACCCAGTTCCATCCTGTGACTTCTCCCAGACTATGATAATGAAGGTTTTTGGTAACAAACAGGAGCTCTTCTACAGTCTGCAGTGTTGGGAGACACCCGAGCCAGCTCTAGCCTGGCTGCCAGGCAGAGTCTGGTTGCAGTAACACAGAAGGGCTAAAACCAGCAGTGGAGCAGCCCCTGGGGCGAGGTGGGGACCTGCGGTGAAACACAGTGGCACTCTTGGCACCGTCTGTTCTTCCTTCCTTTGGTGAGTGTAGACGAGAGGTTTATGTAGCTTTTAAATAGGTATAGCTCACATCGGGGTCCAAGATGCCTTGGTTACGTTTTTAAATCCAAGCATCACCTAAAAGGAAGGCTTGAGTTCTAATGGCGTGTGGGTGATGTTGGCCACTTTTTGTATGGCGTTTGTGTAACAGATTCTGTGACCTCCTGGGAATGTACGGAGTTTTCATGCATTTAGCAGAATAACTGTGTTGTGGACAAACACATCAAAGTGCAGCCATCGTGTCCTCTGGCAGGAATCAACAAACTGGAAGGTGCAATCAGGAGCTGCCATTATCACCAGGATCCCCCTCATGGCTCCTCTTACGGAGCTGTCAGGTTCATCCTCGTGCTGCGTGGTGCCTGTCTGGTGGCTGCCAGCTCAGCATCGTCACAGCCCCTGGCACCCGGTCCCGCAGCTCTGCCCAACAAGCACGCGGCAATTGGCAGAGCAAGCGCCAAGGGCTCGAGCTGGAGCCCTTTGGTCGCCTTTTGGTCTTCCACTGCAGTCTCTTATGGCTGTCCTTCTTCAGGGATCCTTGCTAGGAAGCCTTGCCCATAAAAACTTCCTGAGGTAATTCCTAAAAGTCTCTTCCAATAGAGTAAATGACCTTGTGTTATATTCTGGTCTCATCCCTCCATATACACATTCTGTTTTCTAATGTCATGCTTCAGTTTCACAGCTGCTAAATAAGTTGATTAAGAAAGGGAAACAAAATAATATAGCTAGAGCTAGGTGTAATTATTCCTCCCTTTTTTTTCTTTCAAGTAGTTTCAGTGGGGATAACATAATCTTTCTATTTTTTTAAATTAGAGTAAAAAACAAATGTTTTCTGCTTAGGGTAGAGGACTATCACTGCTTGCACTGTGGTAATACTGAGGAAACGTTTAACTGTGTTTCCTCACAGGCTGGAGTTGCAGTAGGAAGGTCATCCTTGTGTCTAATTGAAAAAGCCCCTGCAATGTACAAAGCCCTATCGAAACTGTAATTACAGGAGCCTTTAACCATGTCCTGCAGCATGTGGAAACTACTTGTAAGCCAGAGTCATCCTTTAGTTTTGAGATTACATTAAATCCCAGAGACTGTAATTACAGGGCCGCTGCTGGTGCTGCAGGAGCCCGCGCTGGGCTGGCTGCGTTCGCTGAGCGGGGTTGTCATTCGCTGCTGCTCTCCACGAGATCCACAGGCGCTGGAAAGTGCTGCACAGTTTGTGACACCTATTCCTCTTATTAATTCTTCTGCTGTCTTGGGCACGCTGGCTGTCTGGGGTGCAATCTGCTTCATTTTATTTCGAAAGATTATTTGAAAGATGCAAGGGCATATTATGGGTGCTGTTTCTGAAAGAGCACCCTTTTCTTTCATTATAACCAAGACAAATAAACGATCCATTGACACACGCACTTGCTAGGAATGGAGGTTCATAGACTACAAATGTGTTGAGGAGACTTTATTCTGAATTCTCAGCTAGTTATGGATATACTTGAAATTACCTTTGAGAGACTGGAGTATAATTGTGCTACTAAAAGTTTCTAATTTTTATAGTACATGCAGTATCTTCATATTTTATAATTCCCATAAGCCCATTATTTTTAAACAAAGATTTGCAGTTAGAAAAGCCTTAGAAAAAGCTGAACAGTCTGTTTTGCCAGCAATTGAAATGAGGTTAGGGATGAAAAGTCTGAGCTCCAGTACGTATCTCAAAGGACTTTTGAGGATAATAAAAGACATTAATAAGAGACATTAGGAGACATCTCTGAAGCTCTCCGTAGTAGCACAGTGTTACTGAGAAGGACAGATTTAATTTTTGCCAGTAATTCATATGGACTGGTAAGATGTAGCATTTTTGTGAAGCTGTTGCCTTTGTCTGCTCTAAAGTATAACGTAGGCAATGCTGTTCTCTACGTTACGCTAGAGGGTAGTGTGTACTGGAGAGTCATTTTCCTATGGAAAAGTATTTCCTGTAATACTATATTGTACGTTTTATAAAATAGGGCATAAAATCAGACTTCTATTTTTTAAATTAATTAGACCATGATTCTTTGACTATATTATAAAATGCTTTAGCAAAAAGACGTCCCAGAGTATGGCAATACCGACTGATTTTCCACCAGTTGTTTAATAGCTGCTGAACCAAAAATGTTCACATTGCCTGGAGCTAATAAACTTGGAGTTTTCTACCCAGAAAAAAAAAAAAAAAAAAAATTATTTTTATGAGTCCATTCTTATGCAGTATAGCTTTCATATTTTTATAATGCTGCAGCAATGGTGTTTTGACATTAACACAGATCTTTAATGGCTTTATTTTTATCATCTGTTTTCAACTTCAGTGTAGAATATGCTGTTTTCCAACCTGCTGCACCCTCTATATCCAGTGTCCTCCAAGCGCTGGCTCTGAAGCCAGCTCACCTTCTCCTTTGTGTGAGGATTCCTTCTGCTGTTCTGGCTCCGTGGAATTGCCAACAGCATGCCAAAGGTTGTTCATATAGCTAGGCAGGAGCTGCTGTTGTAAATTTAATAAAAGCATAAATTTAAAGTATCCTTCAAATCATTTGAATCTGGCACATTGCCTGTATTGATAATCTGTTTACTTGGGAACAAGATTGTTGCTGCTTGTTTTTTATTGCCTCTCCATATAGTGAGGTGGAAACTTTGTAATAAAGCAGTGTCCATCGCAAAATGCTTGATTGACTAAATTTGCTGTTCCGTTGGGATACATCTGTTGTTGTGGTTGTGATGAAAAATGTTAAGTTTTTTTTTTTTGTTTTAACATTGAGATTCATTGCTTTGATGCTAGTTCTTCCTCGATATGAGTGTCGAAAGAAAAAGTAGTTGAAATGTTTCAGTTTTCAAAACAGAAGTATTTGTAATGCCATTTATTATTTTCAGAACGAAGTCAATTCACTTTTTGCATTAAAAGTATGACTTTATTTGAATAATGTGCGAGGTGCTTGTGGTGCCTTTTAATAATATGATTAAGATCAAAATGTATGCTATGATAAGACCAAAGAGTATTTTTCTTCACTTGGGAATTCTGGGTATTTGAATGTGATTTGGAGGGTTAAGATAAAAAAAAAAAAATACTTTTCTTGTATATGCAATAGTGATCCAATTCTGGAAGCTCACTTTTGGCTCTTGAATATTTTATTTCTTTAAGTGTTCGTAGCCCTGAGTCACTCGGTTGTGTATGGAAGCAGCAGATTTGTGTTATGTCACATTATGACAAAGCACTGCATTTCCATGAATGCTATGGATGCCCATTGCAGTGTAGAGCATTCCCAGTTGAAACTGTTGAATGAGTGGAAAAAGTTGAATGAGTTCCTCTCAATTCAAATATCAAATTAGAAGGAGAAATTCCAGGTGGTTTTGGTTTCAGCATTATGGATTGAGAATATTTTATCTCTGTTTTCTTATCTGGATAAATCCATTGGATAATAAGATTGGTCTTTCTGGCATACTAGACGTTTGACCTGTTTATTTTTCTGGCTGCTATGAAGAGGTGATATTTTGAGCACATTATTGACTCCTTTGAGCCTCATGGGTTGGCTTCCTGCAAGGACTCAATTCCTCAGCCTGTACCTCTTTCTTTGATCAAATAGGGCACAACGTTGGGGTAGCGCATCCCGTATTCCCTACACGGTGCTGACAGGCAACCTTGACCCTGTAAAGAAAAATATGGGCCTGCAACGTCTGAAAACAGTTGTCATGGGTCATGGTGGCAGCTCGTGTGGACAGAGCCTTCCTGAAGTAAAAGAGCAGAGGGAATGTAACTGATTTTGAGATGCTGCTCAGTGTGTGAAAGGATTCATATGATGCAGTGTGTGAGCAGACTTTGATGAGGAGTTACCTTCTGGTTGTATATCCCAGTTCAACAGAAAAGTGTATTTATATGTCATTTTTGTCAAACAAATTTTCCCAAAACACTTTCCCAAGATTTTTTAATGTGTAATACTGCCTACTGAGTATTTGTGAATATGAACTTAGTTAAGAAAATATTTGTGTATTATATATATTTTAGTGTTTATAAGTAACCTTTCAGACTGTTAAAGATAGAAATAAGTGCAGCAGTAAAAGACGTGCTATCATCTAAAAGGATGAAAGAGGAGGGTTTTGCAGATATGCCATGAGAAAACAGTAGTAGAATTTGTAGATATGTTAATTAATAAGGAATCAATGTAGTCAGTAAAGATTTTGAGGCATGTTATAAGGACTGTAAATAATCTTTCAGAAAGTCTGACAATTTCTATTGTCTCTTGGCATTACATAACCTACAACTTTTGCCCCTTTTTTTTTCCTCTTCCCCCTTTCTTTCTCCTGAATGACCAATCAAGTTCATCTGCAAGTTCATCTGATATCTTTTGGAGAATTCAAATAATCACAAAATCCTTAATTTGGTAAAATATTCTATACGGTTAGGACTATCAAAAAGAATTGCTTAAATTCATTCCAGACTTGTGACTTTGGAAAAGAACATCCTGGCAACTATGGTGATTGCCATTCCACAAGAAGGTGATAAAAACATGAATATCATAACTAAATATCTTACAAATTGTTCCAAAAATGTTTTATCTTTCCTGAACTATTAAAAAATAGGGAAAAAATGTATATATACTATATATCACTCGCTTCAGTGAAGTATTTGCAGTAGGATAACTTTGTCTTTTGAAGTCTTACTTGGGAAATTCAAGTTTGCACATGACCTCCTTTGACAAGGATTGAGAAATTGTCTAAAGAAGCATGAACAAGACTAATGGTATTGACTTGGTCAGGAGCGGCTATTGCGGTGCTTCAGAGGCTACTTAGTGCATGCATCAGTAATCTAGAAGTAGCAGTAAACATATAATAAGCTTTTTGGATCAAGGGCTGTATATTTTCTCTGTAAGTAAAGGCTTACCCAACCAGGTCTGCTGCTGTTTTCCCCTATGCATTGATGTTTCCATATCGTTGTTACAATCTCACATGATTTTACATCGTTGGACTGGGGCGCTGCATGCGTGTAATCACAGGCTTGATATTTTTCTTGTGTGGAAACTCTGCTTTTCGCTGTGTCACGGTGGCCTGTGGAGGTAGGTGAGTGCAGCCGCAGCACGAGGTGCAGAGAGAGGCCCTCAGGGCCAGCAGTTCCTGCCTGGGGCAGAGGGGCAGCCTCTTGCCAGCAGCAATGCTCAGGATGGCGAAATGGGGCTGGGAAAGAGCAGAGGGAGACGTGAGGACGCTGTTCACCAGAGGGGTAGGGAGGAGGAGTGTAAGCAACCTAGTTCTGATGCTGGCAGGTAATGCAGGATGTGTCCCCAAGGAGGTGGGAGCTTAGACCCATCTGCCTGTCGTAGACGCTACTGGTCCCACGCTCTGCACCGTCTTCAGTACCTATATTAGTCAAGAAGAAGCAAAGAGCCAATCTTAGGCAGGTGAAGTGACTGTTATGTAGCAGGATAAGGTAAAGGAAGGTGCTTAACCAGGTCCGTTTGTGCCTGTCAAGCTTTCTGGCATCAAGAGCAGGCATCTGACAGATGAAAAAAAGATGAATATGGATTCTGGTTCCCACAAAACAAGCAGCAAATTCAGGACAGCCTCTGCATTGCAAGCTTGCAAAAGCCACAATGGGGTGGGTGTAGTTGTTGTAGTTGTTTCTGAATCAACTTCTGCGGGGGAGAATAAGAAAGAAAAGGGAAATTTGATACAGGTTCATATTAACTGGTACTACTCAGTGAAGGGCCTGGCAAGAGCGAGTGGAGGCAATTTGTCTCCTCAAAACGTGTGCTCACAAGGCTGACCAGCAGTGAGCATCTTTGCAATGGAACAAGCGTCTATAACACCCCCCTCCACACATACGTAAGTGATAGTCCAATATTTTCCTTTTTCTTTCTGTGCCACTGCCTTATACTGGTTTCATTCTGCGTTGTTGTCCTGCTCCTTGCAGGTCCTGTCTGTCCCTTGTCAGGAGTCTGTAGTTACAGGGTGGAAGGATCAACCCGGCACTTCAGGTGCATCTTGTTTGCCACCAACTGCGTTTTGGGACATCCGACTCTACAAGAGGTGATAACAAGGTTGGAGAACAGATTACTCCATTGCCTCTATCTGGTTTTAATGACAATGAAATAAAATCAATTTTCACTGGGCTTGTCTATGCGATGGCAATTATGCTGATGGAATGTTTCACCTCTGCCTTTGAAATATGGCTATTGCTACAGCCAGTAGGACAAAAATAAGAAAAAACAATTAATATAATGGCGAGTTGGAATATGTTAAGAATGGTGATGCTGGTTCAGTGCAGGGAGAGGGAAGCTGTTGCAGGTATTAGAGTAGTCCTTATCTTCTCACCTGAAATTGCAGGAGGTAAAAAATGTGCCCCCTAACACTCAATGATAATATTAAGTGCAGTCCTGGATAAAAGATGACAGAAAATAAATTGACCAATTTTGAATAGGAGCAAGTGAATGAAATGTGGAATATAGGAAGACACCATAAAATATATCACCCGAAGTAAGCAGAAGTCTTGACAAAGAAATTATTGTGCATATAACAATTTAAAGGAGATTATCTGACATAGCACTTTTTTTGTGTGCAAAAATATGACCTGCCAGACTTCATTTAGCCTAATTTTTTTTTTTTGGCTCTTTTTTTTAGTGTCAACGTGGAGCTTTGTCCATTAGTAACTGTTGACTTCGTTGAGGTGGGATGGAGCCTCCGTTAGGCAGCGCGTTCCACTTCATTATTTTCTAAATGAATCGCTAACGGCAGGTTAATTTGATGTGTGACTAGAGATAAGAGAATGTAGGACTCCTGCTGAGCTTCAGAAATCCTACAAAATCGTACAAATGGTGCAATGTTTGCGTGGGTTACTTTAGAAATGCATTTTAACATGCGCAAAAACTGGGTCTCTAGCGAGGGGAGCAAACCTAATTCCCACTGTGTGTTTTCTGTGCAGCATCTTTTATTTATTTTGGTGCGATCAAATGTTTCGCGGTCCTGCCCACACACAGCGATCTATCACTTCCCCTCTGCTCCCTCCCTCCCGTGCTCTCAATCTCCTGTAGAGCCCCTGGTGACCCAATTAATTTGGAAATGGGACATTACCAAGCACTTTGAGAAGCTCAGAAGCATTGGAAGGATCTTGGTGGGAGGTGGAGGTGGTGAGGGCAGAGGCATCTTAGTGGTTTGGGCTCTCCAGCAGCCCTCCTGGGGAATTTGGGAGAGGTGAGTACCAGGCTGTTGTGACCTTTCTGGAATGCAGAAGCTGCTCTTGGCTTTGTCACTGGCTTGTTCTCACCATCCTCTCCTGCACTTTGTGGCACCATTGGGTAGGGCAGTGATGGGGGTTCCTC
>JAWLRI010000039.1:1933288-1970298 GCA_034781795.1 Crypturellus tataupa
GCCCCCGAGCGCGGCGCGCCCGTCTCCCCCCGCCTCACCGGGTCGGTGCGAAGGGTCCTGCCCCGCCAGCTCCGCGCCCGCCGCCCCTCCGCTACGGCCGCGGCGCGCCGCCCGCGCCGGCCTTTTTATAGTGTGGCCGGAGGTGACGTCAGCGCCGCAGAACGGTCTCCCAGCTGGCGGAAAGGGCCGAAGAGCTTCGGAAAGGATCGGTAGCGGCGGGGGAGGGGTGGGGCGAGGGGAAAGCCCCGCCCCTTCGGGCTCGGCTGCCGAACGCACGAAGGGGCACGAAGCGGCGCAAGGCGGCCGGCGCCTGCTTGACGGAGAGAGCCGAGGCGTTCCGGAAAGAGCCGAGGCGTTCCGGAAAGAGCCGAGGGAGGGCGCGGGGTGATGCAGGGTGATGCCAGGGTTGGCGCAGAGCTAGAGGGCTGGGGCGGGGGGAAGGTGCTGCAGCCCTTGCACCCTCCTACGCTCAAAACCTAAATTTAAGGCAACATCTAGAAAAAACAGTAAAAAGGGCAGAGCTGCATGGAAGCACTTTTGCTTTTATATTTCTTTTTTTTTTTTTTTCCCCATCAGAGACAGGTTCATTTTTCTGCCCATGAGATATTTAGCTGATGGTGATGCAAAAAGATTGCACTTCCATAAACCAGCCTCCAACTCTGCATAAAGCAGCAGCCTCCTCCGCCTTCACGTTTTATATAAAGTGCATGTGAATACGCACATACATAGATCTAGGGAAAACTTTCTTTTTAAACCAACACTGTCAAACTGACAAGGCCGACAAGGGCAGAACAGCAGAAGGGGGTAAATGCTTCCAGCAGGCAAAATACATCTATTTTTAAAAAGCTGTTGCCTACGTTCCAAAGAAAATAAGCCTTTCGCATACTGCAGCTGTTAAAATAGTCACCCACAACTAGATTTTCTCTCTTCTCCCTCTAAAATGATTCAAAAGGCCTGGTAAAACAGCTGGAATAACAGCTCCATGGAACCCAACACGGGGAGGGGGTTTTAGTCATTTTTAGTTAATAGCACTGCTTTTATTCAAGGACTTAAATGGAAGAAACCCACTTCCAGTGCCATTGCATCAGAAGCCGCAGGACTGCTGGGGAATATTGTCTCTGAAGCGAGGGATGAGTCACAGCAGTTTTAATGCATCTGCTCCTGAATACATTTTTTTTTTTCAGGTCCAAGATGCTCTTGTGATATTTGTCTTGAGCATCACTGCAAGGCAGGCATGAGCCCATGTGCACTGCAGCCTCCTGCTGCCAGCTGGCCAGCATCCGAAACTGCTAAAATGACAAAAGCAGCAACATGAGTCAAGCATCACTTCAAGCAGTAGATACAACCCTAAGCTACCTCTAAAAATATTCTTATTAGGATCTTTTAGCAACCCTGTTCATTACCCAATTAAAAATCCATAAAGAATTTGAAACGATAGAGTGGTATCCCTCACAGAGGCAGAGAAGGACACTGTGCTTGTGCTACCCAAAAATATGCACTTACATTGCCCCCAAAATGTAACAAGCTTCACGTAGCTGTAAGCATGAAAGAAGAAAGCTACTGTGTCCCGTATATGATCAAATCATGTTCCTTGTGTTTTGGAACAGGCAGACAATTGTTTATAACACACAGCACCGATTACTATCTCGGTTCAGTAAAACCTCCAACAAAACCGTAGATATGCAAGATGTAATTAAGAAACAGCTGCAAAAAGAATAACAGAAGGACATTTCCAGCCTCCTAGAAGGATCAGCAGTCATGCTCACCTAATGAATTGCTTACTAGGTTTACAAAATAGATGCATTATTATAAATTAATTTTACCAGACAATTTTAAATTTGAGCAACTTCCTATGGTTTAAGGTTTTCAAGGTCTGAATTCTCAAGTATGGATGTCCTAATCTTTTCTTGGAGACTCCAAATCCTATATCAAAAGTGAAATCAGATTCTCAGATGCCCCACAATTTCAACAGCTCCAAACTGTAAAATCTATAGTACTTACAAAATTAATTTGGCAAAAAAAAAAAAAAAAAAAAAAAAATCTAATTTGCAATATTTTTTTTATATAAAAGGAATTGACTTCTAGAACTTGGAAGTCAATTTTCACATCTTGGAGGCCATTAAAGTAGCTCAAGCACAGTTAACCCATAAATTAAACATGAATCTCCCTCCATCCTCTGCTCCTACTACCTATATTCTGTATTCACCAAACCACCACAGATTTTTGTTCACCTCCATCTTTAATAGCTACAGAAAACACACACACACACACAGACTCCATCAGCTTCAGGTTAAAAATCAAACTTACTATTAAACATATTTCTAGAATGAACTATTCTCCGAATAATTCACCACTAGTAGAAAAGTATTACAGTACTTGATACACAAAATGCCCTAAAACTGATAAAGAAGAAATCCCTTACATAAGAAAGTCATCCTAAAACTATTAAGTAATTCACCTTAGGCAACCCAAACACACAATTTCCACCTCAAACAGCAGCAGCACTTCAGCAATTTAGAAAATGACAGAACACACAAGTTCCCCCATTTTTTATTTAATAAAATGGATTATTAGCTCCCATCCACATGATGGATAAGGAACACAGAATTTCTGTAATTTTAGGAACTCTGCTCTTCCCTCATAAAATTATTATACATGCAAACCTTTATACAATAGAGTTTCTATTTTTTCCTCAAATTAAGTACACTGCCTCTTGGAGCAAAGATACATTCAACAGAGGTGACAGTCACACATTTAAGTCAAATACCTTTATCAATCTCTGTAGTTTTAAGAAGTTGTTGCAACATATACGTAAAACAGTTATAAAAACTAGGCATTAAATACAAAAATAATTTTTTCCAGCAAGTTTCTGAGATTGATTACTGTCTTAAGACTTCATAAGGCCTTGAGGTATTTCCACTTTTATGAACAGAAACACACTGAGCAAAATTTCAATCCAAGAGAGTCTTCAGACTCTGAGGCCTAACAGAGAAGGAAACCATAATACTGTATTTAAAGTATCTTCTATGTGTTTAAATACAGGAAGGAAAACACTTTTATTTTCCATAATTTACTGTACAAAACCTTATACAAGTCTAAAAACAAAAGATAACTTGCCATTATTTTCCACAAATTAAAGAGTTACTGATGTTCTGCCCAACATTAAATACTTGAGGAAATAAATGTTAACACACTGATCGAATATACTCTCACCTTCCCTCTAAATAAATATAATTTTATCTTGCTCCCCTGTATAAACAGGAAGCCAGGTCTGAAAGTGCCGACATCCCGGGAAGAAGAAACATGAACTGACTTATGACCTCCAAAAGGAAGGTTGCAGAGAGCCCTTTGGTAACGGAATTTCCTTCTGCTGAAGACATTTCTGGCAAGACAGGGACAGGAAAAAAAAAAGAAAAGAAAAAAAAGAAAAATGCATCTTAGAGGTAGCATTTGCAATTTCTAACAATATGAAATTATGCTAGAAATCTCTGTACCCAAAAATATGGAAACACTGAAATGCAAGTGTACAGGATTTTTTTTTCTTATATATTTTTCTGAGATCTACGTAGAATACAGTGCTAAATAGAGGCTACAAAGAGCAGCTGAAAATGCCTGCTTCCTTTTATACCTAACCAGAGCAAGAAAGCACAAAAACAAGCATCATTTTCTGCCGAACATGAGCTGTTACAGAAATGACTCAGCAGAATCCCTCTCCATCTTTGTCTCCTCTCACTGCAACCAGTTTGCACTGAGAAAATTACACAAGAGGTAGAAAGGAGATGTAGGAAATGTAGGATATAATAATTGCCATCAAGATTAAGCGAACTCAAGCACCAGAAGTCATTAAAAAAAAGGTTACATCACAGTCACAGTTCTGGACTATCAGGTAGGCTGCAAGCAGTACTGGCCTCATTACAGAAATGATATAGATGCCAAACAGAAGGAAAAAAAAGAAAAGCTTAGAAGATTTAAAAAAAACCTGCTTTACCTCCAAAAACTGCTTGAAACGCATTAAAGAGCCCATTTGTCCAGAGCTGGTAATTGCTTCAATCCTGCAAAAAGATCAACATGTTCCAAAAGGTATTTAGAAACTGAGGTTTGGCTTACAAGAGTGGGTAGGAGAGATGGCAGTGCCTGGGGAAAGCAGAAAAGACGTGGAAGAGCAAACACAATAAGAAAGAAAAAGATTATTCACTCTCCTAACAACAAATATCATACCTTGGGAAATATTCTTCTCGCATAAGCAACATCATTTTCCAAAACTGGACCTGATACTGTTTCATGAGGGCATTGCCACATACCTATGGGACAGAAATCCACAAACACCAGATCCACAACAGCTCTCAGACCAGCAAGACAACTTCAACAGATCTGTCCAATGGCAACCACCTAGGTTTTAAAATGCTGGGTAAAATTAAAGACACCTATTCCTATCATAAAGCAAGCCCAGCCTGTAAATTACATTATTATTAACACAGTGACCTTCTCTTTTTAATGACCCCACAAAGATAACTGACATCTATTTTACATTACTTTTCCTTTCTCTCCACCCTCCACTCAAAAATAAGTCTTCCTTAACACCATTTGCCAGCGCATACTGTGGTTGTTTCCCCATCTTGACCACTGCAATACGGATTCATCCACTCCCTCCACACAGTCAAAGCACAGGAAAATTTACAAGTTCAATTTAGACTACTTCAGATTTCCCCATGTGTATTTCCCACCGCCACCTTGTTTGCTCGTGCCCACTTTTCAATGTTCTGCAGCTGCTAGGCAGGCTCATGCTAGGACATCATTTACCTCCAGAAAATCAAAGAGAAGCGTAGCTGTAACATCTGCCAGAGGCTCCATGTTCAACATCTGAGCAAGCCACCGCCATCCGTGGTTCAGACCATGAGGATGGGTCTATAAAGCAACAAAAATCCATCTATCACTTGTTTTCTAAGTTGCAAAATGTTATTATCAAAACAGAAAAAATCATTTTTTTTCCTTTTCTGAAATTATTTCACAAGAGCCTTACATAAAATTTGATTATTATGAAAAATATAAAGGAAATAAAGGTCTACACTACAACTAGTTAGCTTTTGCATTGCTTTATTGGTAATGGTTACATTCATCCCCCTCTGGGTATACTGTCAGCAGGTTTAAGTTTACCACACTTCAACTGCAACTCATGTTTACAATACATTTAATAGAAACGAAGCCACACATATACATACCCCTTGTCTGTTTCCATAAGGCCACCGCAGTTGAATGATAGCAGCATATAGACGAATCATTCCTGACATCCGTTTAAGGAAGTTATCTTGCTGTTCTATCTTGGAATCCTTAACTTGATATCCAAGCATCCTAGGTATTAAAAAAAATGTCCCAGTATTAGTAAAGCAAAACACATTTGCTCCTGTCCCTAAAGTTCTCAACTTGCATCAAGTCAGTCATACTGAGAATAAGAATTCTCCAGAATTATTGCAAGCGAGAATTATTGCAAGGGTTGATCCCTCTGGCTCACACACTCTTCTATCTTATACCACATCAGACTCTCCAGATTCTGTACTGGGCACTTGAACTTGAATGAAGCTGTTTCTATGGGTATCAACTGCTCTTTGAGAGGGATAAGGAAGAAATAACAAAAGAGCATCCATTACCCCTAAAACCACTTCCATAGCTGAAGGACACAGCATCCTCCAAGGGTGCAGGGGAGCTGCACTCTTGTGAGCAAATCTCCAGCATGTCACTGTGCCTAAGTAATTAAAGATGGGGAAAAGTGGAGCTCACTCAGGAGAGGAGTCTTTGCCCTTGCAGAGTTCACGTTAAAGGACGCTCTACAGAAAGTTACCTCTGATAATCTTCCAGAGAAGTCCCATCTTTGAAGGCAGGGTAAAATGGCACAGAATAGGGGCACTTTTTGTGTAGATGGGCTAAAATGAGGTCTCCAACTCGCGGGTGTATTTCCCAGATTCCTGAAGCCACCACAGCAATGGGGAAAGCTGCCTCATGGTGAGAAGCTACTTCTTCTTCTCCTTGATTCTGGGGAAGAGGGGAGGGAAAAGTCAGTCTTCATCCCTTCAAATCATTTCTCAGACAAATTTTTTAAAGTTTCATAGTTAGACTCTGATAAAAGCTCCATGACTATGTAACCACCAACAGAAAGGCTAATAAGGCCTGTGCCCTTGGCTTCCACGGAGAAGGATGTCAATAAACTGCTGTTCAGGCACAACTACAGGTACAAGGGATGAGGTTCCACAGATCATTTTGTTCCAGTCATTTTCAAATGTTTACAAATCAGCTCTTTTTCTTTCTTCTGTGAGCTATTTTTTGCATATATTTTTGTCAATGTAGCTGTTCCTGTCAATGCAGGAACACTGTTCAAGTAAGTTTCAAACAGTCCAAATGCAGCAAAAAATAACAGAAATAAATATTGCCACCTTCAAAAAAAATGTTTCAAACAATGGCACTTTCTTTTTTGGGAGGTGCTAACTTACACATTGGGAACTGAAGTTTTCTTGTTGGAGCTTAGCCATGTTTTTTTTTTTTTCCCCAATTCTGCCAATATGCAGGGTTTTGAGCACACGTACAGTTTTGTGCTGGATCATAAATTAACTGCCAGTTTTCTACCAACAGTATACATAGCTATTGAAGAATACGCAACATATAACCTTGGAATTTAGAATAGTTCTGCCTTGTAGAAAAGCTGAGGCATGGAAGGTGGGGCACAGAAGGGAAAGAGAAAAGGTTCTTCCATTTCTTTATCTACAAAGCAATTCCTCTAATCAATATGAGCATTATTAACACCTGCAAGCTAAATTCCTAGTGATTTTGCTCTTAGTGGGAAGAGACAGGACAATAAGTAGAAAGTACCAGCTAGCTTCATCACCTCAATAAAGAGAGCGATTACTCACCACAAATTTCTCTGCAAGTTTGTAATGAACAAAATCCAAACCCTGTGGATGCTGAGTCACTGATACAGTTCGCCCTCCACTCTGAACAGACTTCCCAGAGAGCAGGTTATTGATCTTGTCAAATATCTCTCTCAGTTGAGAGCCTGTGAATACATCAAAAATGCAGAGAGAGAGAAAATTAGGAAACAGCTGCCAAGCCTTAGGCAGACCACATCAGTTTCATAAAAGCTGGACCAACATCCTGAAAGGCAAGACACCCCAGACAGCTTCTTTGTTGCATCCGATTAAAGAAACTGAGTCATGATGAAGCAAGATATCTCTAAGGGAGGCAACAGACCTTCAAAATATAAGCAAACATTACACTGCAAAGCCTTCAACTACAGGTATACTAGCTCTAGGGTGCAGGTGTAACACAGAAATACCGGCTACATCGGGTCCTGCAAAAATGATTATAGGAAACTGTAATTCAAATGGATTCAATTCTTGGCGTTTTCCTGACCTGCTATACTAGAGATCTGGCTCACAGGGATCGTAGCTGCTTTCTGCAAATCCATTTTAATCTTCTTCACCTGCAGAAGAATATAAAATACACTGAAAACCTTACAGAAAAGAGTCCTCATCAAGAAGCAGACTTTCACTGGGATGATACATGCCTTGTGTGTCAAATTCTGAAAAGAATTCAGTCCTAAATCCTTTTTGATCTTTAGAGGAATTAAACTCACTCAAAACATACCATGATGTCTATTCCTCATGGGAGTGAGGTCAAGATGTTCACTCTGGAATAGCTAACTGTTAATTTAACATTTGTTTGTACCTTGAAGACCTGCAACATAATGAGTACAAAACCCTCTTGGAGACAAGTAGATGCCAGGTTCTTGCACATATAATTTTTAAGTCTCCAAAGGGACAAAAGGAGACAGGTAGTTTAGTTTTGCCTCAAGGAAGATCTACTGGATCTTCAAACATATGTGATGTGCTAGGAGAAGACGACTGAATGCCCAGTATCTAACAGGTTTTGTTTCATTTGCATTCTGAATAAATGTTCAGGTCTTCAATGAATACCGATTATTCTGCTGTGGAATGTATGATAAATTAATCTAAGTAATACTGGGAAACAATAAGACACAGTGCCTGTGTCTAAATCCACTGTTTAACATGTTTCTGTCTCAAGATTTTAGTAATATTAAGATACAAGGACTCAATAAACCAAATTGACAGAAAGAAATCCCACAAAGAATGAATTATGAATGAGAAAGAGAAACAAAACAGTTCTGAAAAGTATTTCACTAAAGGTAGCACACATCGTTGTTTTTTAAGACTCTATTGCAGCCTAACCAGATCACTTGTCTTCCAGACAAGTGGACAGAATACAATTCTGCTCCATAGCACCTTTTGGAAAGTATGCTCACCCACTTAAAAAAAAAAAAAAATGGGTTTTTTTGTTTGCATGTTTTTGTTTTTTTTCTCCAACAGACAGTTCAAGCATTTCTGCTTGATTATTATTTTGACACTTTGGATGAGCAGACTATTAACAAAAGCTGCTAAGTCAGAAATTTTACCTTTCTGTTTTTAATGAAAGCTGTGCTGCTTCCACAGGGGTGAATATAACCACTCTTCAACAGCACGTCCATCTATCCATACCTCATTGTTGTCCTTGCAGTTGCTGATTGCGCTGAAGGAAGTGATGCACTGGTCAGCAGCATCCTGAAGCTGCTGGTACCACTGCATGGTACTTTCTTCTGCTTTAACTTGAAGTCCTAGTATTGAAAAAGAAATGGCAGAACACTAAGAAAGCCCCAGAACACTAGAAAACCTAAAAAATTCAAAGAAGCAACAGCTACAAACTAACTACACCTCTGTAAGCTATACAAGTGCCTGTTTTTCTATATAGTTTATATATATATATTGGATTTCTGGACTTAAATTAAAACCAAAGAAGCAATTTCAATGATCTGTCCCTGTATCTCCATTTGTAAGAAGCTACATTCTACCACGCTGCACACTGCTTAGCAAGAACAGCTTTTGTTCCAGTTAACAGTCATTTATGCTGCACCAGTTTCCTCAATATAGTTTGCTGCCAGCAGTCCCATAACCATTTTACTACCTGTGCTAAAAACGTGGGCTACCAGAAGCTACGTCATCACAACAGTAATATCCTTAAGCAGTAGTTGGCCTAGCAGCAAAACAGCATGTAAATAAGGAGGGAATGGAAAGAGGGAGACCTCCACCTACCTTCCTTCTGCTGCTTTTCCCCCGATTGCTGTGCAGGGGCAGGAGCCTGAGCCGTCATTTGCTCTTTTTTCAGTAACTCTTTCTGTTTCTCTCTCTGCTCCTCTTCATCTTTCCTCTTTTTTTCTTCCATAGCTGCAGCAATTTCTTGCTGCATGCTAGATATCAACCCTCGCATTTCCTGCAGTGCTCGTTCAGTATTGGCCACATCTGCTTGAGTAGGAAAGCCTCTCTACCAAGAAACAGAAAAGGTAAAGGTGAAAAGACCATTTTATCATTTATTTGTATACAAAAAAAAAAAAAAAAAAAAAGATAATTGGGTTTTAGTCCATGGCTAGTCCTTGTAAGACAAGACAAATGAGTAGCACCTTTAACGTATAAATGGAACTTCAGTGCAAATTCCAGATTGCTTCCTCTGCAGGGAGACAGCTGTGACTCATTGGGACAGATGATTAGCCTTATTAGAGTTTTCTTTTTTTTTAATTTTTAAGTTCTATGTTCCACTTTTACACGGAGAAGAATTGTCAAGGAAACCTAGTTACTGTGAAAAGCTTGCCAGTATAGCAGCACACTCAGTATTCCTCTTGAACAATTTCAAACCACCCTAATTCCACGGCTGTCTCCAAACAGAACTCTACAGCATCAATAGATTACATTATTTTACATTCATTTTTTCTCCTGTAGAAATCCTCATGGATTTTTATAAGCCATTTTGAAAGAAATAGCTGGAGTGCAATGAAAAAGAATTCTTTGAAGTTAGCTGCCTTATAGGAAGCACATCTAAAAATCTTCTTCTGTAATGGCCTCATAACAAGACACCTTTGAAGACAACTCCAGGAAGCTTTAAGCAGCAACAACAACCACGTTCAAATGAGCCCTCACCTCACTAGTGGTGCGGATGAGTCCCGACACCAGCCCGCAGATCTGGTTGCCACGATTACTGTACACAGAAAGATCGATCCTCGGCAGGTCCTTGTGTCTGTAATTGGGATCAATCTGCTGGTTGAGCTGCAGCACCTCCTCCTGGATGGAATAAAGGCGACGCAATCTCTCCTGGCCTTCCTCCTTGCGCAGACGCTCCAGCTCCTCCTGACGCTGCCTCTGCTGCTCTGCCTCGCGCAGCTTTAGGTTTAATACCTGGGAAGAGAAAGATGCAACAGAAACAAAATATTTTGTTAACTCTACTTTTACAGATCTTTCCTACTTCCATGAATAAAAATTGCATCTAGTAGAAAAAAATATATATAATAATCTTTGATTAGTCCTGGTCTGAATTCTCAATACAGCAGTACTAGAGAGCTTGCAATAGTATGAATGACAAATTTTGCAGCCTACAGCATCCATGGAGCCACAGAGCAGAAGAAAAGCAGATTCAGAGGAAATCCTGGACTGTCTGATATCCTAGAAGCCAGGATACCACAAAATACAAAGCAAATCTCAAAGAATACAGACAAAGGTGTAAGGATATTGACGAGGTCATCAGAACCCCACATTTATAAAAGACAGAAAAGAGTCTATCATTACAGAAGTAGTAAAGCTAAACTAATCTCTAAAGAATAAAGCCTCATCCATTAAAGATAACATCCTGACTGGTCACATACTGAGAGCAGAGCCCTAGTTTCCATTGCAAACTTTGACTGTAACTGTTACTGCAAAGATAAAAGCTCCACAGTTGTGCTCCTACAATGCACGTGCCTTAACTGCATTTCCACAGCGATGCAGTGGGTGTCTAGGACAGCACCATAAAATACATCTCACTCCAGGGATGTCAGATATAAAGAAGTATAAATTAGTCTTTCCTGTTCCCACCAAGCGCTTGCCCTCTCTTACAAAAGAGAAACTCTTCCAAGTCTCAGACCTTTGCTCTGTGTCGATGTTCTTCTTTCAACTTCTCTTGCTGCCCTTGCGCTTCCTTGGAGCTAACACACACACAAAGAGAGAAAATGAGCACTCAAGATATGGAGAAAACAAAATACAGACACATGCAAGCTACTTTTAAGATAAACTAAAGGAATGTTAAGTGTCAGATAAATACAGACTTCCTCTAACCACTGAAATCTCAGAAGTAGTCAGAGATCTACTCTGAAAAACTACCAGCAACAGGAGAGAGTTAATAGAAGAAAAGCAGCAGATGAAATTTTTGAGCTCAATGACTAAGGTCATCAGGCCCAGGGACTAACCCCCACTTTGATTAATCTCTAAAAAAGAGAATCACCTGAAACATTTTAAGGATACCACATACTAGAGCTAAGCTCACCTCTTCTCCATTACTTCCCGCAGATCTTGGAATTCCTGATGTTGCTTTAGCTCCTTCAGTTCATCAAAGCGCTTCAGCTGTTCGCTTGCCAGGTCGTACACTGCCCTCACCATCTGCTCTTGCTGCTCCTGGCGTTGCCTTAGCTCCTCCTGTAGATCATAAAGTACCAAAAAAGACAACGCAGCAATCACTAGATTTTTCACAGGAGGAAATACAAATTAAAATAGCTTTAAGTGGACCACCAGAGCCCACTTGTGATTATCCTAAGCCACAGAAAGCAAACAACTATCGTGTTATTTCTAAGTGTAACAGAGCACTGTTACACTTTCATCCTATAGCTCTCCTATGATTTATACAGGAATCTCTCACTCATTCTTCATACCTTTCCTTTCAACCTGTGCATCTCTTCATACATGCGAATATAGCCTTCCACTTCTGTAACTTTAGATGGTAGAATATTGGGCAAGACTTCCTGATCCGCTTCCATCAGACCGAGATCTTCATTTCCCTGCACAGTCAGTATAATAACAAAATCAGTGAATATAATATCAGACTCGCAAGGGAAAGCAGGTAAATCAAGTCACTTAAACTGCACAGACAAAGGACCCAACCATTGTACAACTCTTAGCATAGTTATATACTATATATAGTTACGTATATATTAGTGAAGTCTCCAGACTCTGAGTACCCTCAAAAAGACACCACAAACCTATAGGGCATTCACGAAGGCAACTGTAACCCAGACAGACTGGACTTCACCCCTTCCCTCTGACCTCGGCGAGGGTGTTACGCTGCGGGAAGCCAGGAGGGCTTTCTGCTCTGCATTTATTACTTGGGAAAAACATTCAGCCTCTCTACCACAACCTTTATAGTGTCTTGTTGCCTGATTAAGATGTTGTCCTCACAAGATATTTCATAAGTTTAAACGGGGCCAAAAGGATGCAGGATTTTACCATTTAGGTTAAATACAGCTGTTATGTAATTAAATCATCATTTAATACATAGCAAAACAGTCTGCTTTTCACCTGTTGCAACAACCTCGTTATTTCACAACTGAGCTCCTCACTGTCCAATTCCCTTCCATTTTACTGTATAAAAGAGATCTACAACACCCCTAAATCATAAAACACTCCAGAGAGGCAGCAGAGAACCCAAGCAGCACTCACGGCCCTTCCCAACAGGCCTGATCCCACTCTGGGGCCTTATTCTCCTGCGCAGATGAAGCCCAAGCTAACGAGCCACACAGCTATGCAAAACAAGTGAGTTTTTAGTAGTTACAATGGAAACGAGTTTGCTTTTGGCCTAGTGTGAGCCAGCTCTCCACTAAGACCCGGAGATGTTCCATTTTGCTGTCTCCCGGTTAAGCGAAGCCCGTTTTCCCCACAGCCTGCACCCGTCTCCAGGGGTGCCCAGAGCCGTCCCCGAGGCCGCTACCTTCCCGCCGCTCGGCGCGGCCGAGGAGGGCGGCGAGGATGATCGCGGTGTCGTTCAAGTGCCGCTGCCAGATCCTGAGGAGGCTCGCGAAAGGTAACCCGCTCCCCTTGCTGCCCCCGCGGCGCCGCCCGCGCGCGGACTTTCCTGCGCCGCTGTCCTTAGGGTTTGCTGGCAGGCGACAAAGAGCTCCCCGTGCAGGCAGGCTCGAATGCATGAGTGTCCCGTGCTATGTCCGCGGTAGGAAAACCACATCGGTCTGCGCTTTCCCGCCTCTTTTCTGTTACTGCTTGGGAAGAGGGGTGTTTTAAGTCAAGCACTGAAGTTACTGTGGGGTGTAATTGGTTTGTATTTGTGCTGGCTGCTCCGAGGAGCCTCTGACGGGTTCATGCCTGCTTTACGCTGCCAGGAGCAGCTCATGGCGATACCCAAGAATTATACCAAGGATGAGTTTCTGTTGTTCTAGGTGTAGGGTCTATGCTCTTTCCTAAGCTCTTTCTGTGCGTACTCTAGATGCCGGAGCCAAGTGGTGCTGCATGCGCTGAAGTAGCGGCAGCAGCGTGTGATCCTCCAGGGCTGCACCAGCGTGTCTCACTTGCAAAGTTGATTTGCCTGCTAGAGAAGTGTGTGCCTTGTGTTGCTGCAGACCTCCCTAGTCTCCAGATCTATTGCTCGCAACTTGAAAATGCTATTTGAATCCACAGTGAATCCTATCATGATTATTAGAGCATCTGTGTAAAAACCTATCTGGTAAAAAGCCTTCCCCCTTCAGAAATGAACATAATTTAGTTTTTTTAAAAAAACTTTAGAAATAGCTGTTATTATTTTTCTCCTTTCTGAAAAAAAAAATATTTTTTTTGTTTTGTTTTGGGCTTTGGGCTTGTGTTTTTTGGGGTGCAAACTTCCCACGTTATAGTAGCAGGGTGTACCTGCAAATGAGAAGCTTCTGTATTCCAGGGTTGGTGCTGTGAAACAGTTAATGGCCATTGCTGTGAAGCTGTAAACACATCCCTATGTAAATGAAACTATTTATATCAGCCTAGCTTGAAAAACTGGAAATCTTTGATTATTCAGCATTATAGCCCCAAATCAATTAGTGTTTTATCTTGCAGATGCACGGGAGAGTAAGATGCTAAAATGATGAGCTCAAGGATAGGAAAAGAGAAAAACATCATAATCAAACTTATATAATGCATATTTCTATTCTTTAGATTGCCGTATGGAGCCACCTTGTACAAAACACATAAGAAATTAAATATTTATTAATCATCCTTTCTTCTGCAGATATGCTTCTCTTTCCAATCTGTGCTGGATAACGACTGTTTTTCTCATATGTGTAAAATGTTTCTATTTTGGTAGCTTTATTATACATTTAGCAGGTTGAAAGTCGGTGTTCTCTCTTTTACTGCTTTGAATGGAGCAACCTTTTATTTTAGTCTGCCGGTGTCTGTGAGAGATTTTGGCACAAAAATTGTATCTCTCACTGATGAGAATTGTTGCACTTTAGCACAGTTTCCTCTGGAATAATCAATATTCTTATACATCATGACCATCATAATCTTTTCACGTTTCCATCATTCAACTCTTTCTTTTTATCTCCTTTGAAATAATCTTCTCCTCCTTTGAGACTCATCATTCCTCTCACTCCCACTCAATAGGAATGGGCATGAAAATGTTTCTTTTTTTTTAGTATTAATGTGCTTATGCTTGTCTTACTACTACTTGTCTTACTACTAACAGTCCATAAAAAAAAGAGAGATATGCTTATATATTCTCCCATAAGTCTTCTTGTGTGCCAGATTTGAGTCACTGTCCTAGTTCATATGCTACTAAATTTTCACCATTTGAGGCAAAACCTTTGTGCTCTAATTTCTGTATTCCTTGGCCCTTGTTTCTTGGCTCCCAGTCATCTCTTGCTATACCTGGTGGTAGCTTCCTTTCTCTTCTAGCCTGCATAGATTATGGGATTTGGTGCTTTCTTTTGCTTCATTTGGTATGAAGATGATTTTCTTTTTTTAGTCCTTTTACTCAAAACTATCTCTGATAAAGTCTTGTCTTTTACACCAATACTGCACCCCTGTGCAGTCCCCAAAGTCCAGCTCGTCGTTATCTCTCAGGCCTTTCCATGGTGAAAAGGTACAAGTCTACCCAAAAGAAATAAGTATGCTATGCACTTGATTAATGTCTTGTATTTTTAATAAATGTTATACATGCAGTTAACTGAACATCAAAAAGTGGAACTCTGTTTTCATTAATTTGTATATGTCATTCTTCATGCCTTGAACAACTTGACAAACTAAACTTGTAACTTCATTTCTTGTTCTTTCAGACAGGATGTAAACTGAAATGTTTCACTTGGGCATCTGGAGACTCTCCAAAAGAATTTTTTCCCAACAGGGAGATGTTCAGGCAATTTTTTTCGTTTAGAACAATTATGCTGCCCTTCTTGTGCTTCACCTTAACCTTTTAAAGCAAAAGGCAGAGCTGTGTTTCTTTGGAGTGTTACACATGGTTGAATTTTTGTCTGAAAATCTCTGAAAGAAGACACCAGAAGTGTTCTCAGTGCATTTCTAAGCTAAAATACCACGCAGTTCTGGGCACCCTAGTATTCACTCTAGAACCTGCTGTCTGACCCGGTGCTTCTCCGCCTTCTCTTAGGCACTGAGGTCAGAACCTGCCACATGATCTCAAGCCCCGTTGTCCTAAACTTCGTTGTGACCTGCGCCCACAAGCTCTTCTCTGTACAGTACGCTCAGATCTCCGACAGGTCTAGGACACATCCAGAATGCCCCAGTCTTAGTTTAATATACCAAATCCTCATCTCAGCTATATTTCCCACTGTCACCTTTCCCTGTCAGGTCCCGCCAAGGCTGAGGGCTTCCTGACTCAGCACGTGGACCTCTCCAGCACCTGCCTTTCCACCTCCCTTTCGTGCTTCTGAAGCTTGCCCACAGCATCCCCGCTTCCCTAAATACAGCCCTGATTTCCCCCATTTGATGCAGCCTCTGCAGTTCAAAGTCACCCAGTCTCATACATATTAAAATCTACCAGAGCTTTTCCTGACCATTTTCCACTGAATTAGTTTCCCTGCTTCCCTTTCTGGTCCTTCTTCACCTCTGTGGTTGGCCCGTGCGCTCCTTTCATGCCATATTGGCTCTTTTGCTGCAACGGCCACCTAAGGGTGTTGGACGTGAAAGCCTTTTGCTGTATTTTCAGTATTTCATCAGCTCTCCATCCTCTGGCAAAATATGCAGCAAACAAAGAGCACACAGTAATTATCCTTGCAGGAAATCCAAAATACTGCAAGATTAGTTCCCTTCATGTGTGTTGCTCTATCTAGTACCTCAGCTCTATGAGTCTCTTTTGGAGGTTCAGGTTTAGTCTCTGTTTAGTTGTGCTCATCTATATGTTTTTGGGCCTTTTTTTAGCAATGTTGAGGTTAAAATGGCTGAGCAGTTCTGAAGTACAGAGATGCCTTCTTCATCATAGCAGCTATGGAGGTTTGCACCAAGAAGAGGCATTTTCTTTTGTATATAGTCTTATAATTGTTCATCTCTTTCCCATCCCAAAATAGGGTTGGGTAAGCCAAAGGGTAAGCCAAAGAGGTAAGCCAAAGAACTGTTATAAAAAAATCTGAAATGGTAGCTGTTTCTGTAGATCTGTGAGCCTGGGCTCATAGAGAATACTAATTTACGTTTGGACCAATTAAATTTAATGCCACATTTGAAGTTGTAACCACAAATCTCCTTTTTTAAAACTGCTTGAATTGCAGAATGTTGCATTGCCCAGTGGAAAAATGCTCAAATTGTTTCCTCTAAATTTACTTTTGTAGCACCTTGGGCACTGAGTGGTAGCTGTGCATACCAAGGAGTCTGTGATAACGACTTAGACTGAATTTCCCTAGTAAATCAAATTTGGAAACTTTACAACAACATAATAGTGAGAAGCTTCTGAAACATGAAAGCCAGTCTGATTTACAGCTAAATGAATCACTTCATGGTTAAAAAATTGTCCTGCAAACAGTGCATTACAAAAGCTTGGCTATCAGTGTACGTATGGACAAGTTAGGGTTTTTCCTTCTTTAGCCCCAGGAACAGGTCTTTTAGGAAGCTGTGCTACTGAGCTTGTCTACTGCATAAAGTTGCTTACAGAAATAAGCCTCCTGCCTCCTTGTTGCAGGCAGGAATACATATTCTTAATATACCCAGATTGGTAAAGTTATTTTGGATATACTGTAATGGAAACGAGCACTCAGATAGAGACATCAGCTGCTGTTATGCAGTATATAGTATGGGGAGCTGAGTGGCCTGCCTTTCACCCGTCAAAGCTTTATAGTGTATCTGCAGGGTAATTTATTACCTACTGCACATAAAGATCCTTTCTGCAGACATAGACTTTTCCGCTCCCAATATGTCCCCAAGGCTGTGAGATAAAGCAAACCTAAGAGGTAGGGTAGTACCACCACTCTGTGTGATGGCCAGCAATCTAAAAACTTGTAGGGGCCTGAAATATCGAAGGATAAACTCTCAGTGTAGTAGAGAGCTGGATTCAGGCCATATTTTGCTTTCTGCACAAGCAACTAAAACAGGAAAAGGAAAGAATTTAAAAAAAAAATCTATTTAATTTTTTTTAAGATGTGTCACCTGCTGTATGTCCCGCAGCTGGTCAGTGGGTTAATCACCTCAGGCCTCCGTAGCCCTGTCTGCAATAATGGTTAGGAAAAGTTGCTGAAGTTGGTGGAGACTATGACAGAGGTGAGAAGACTGCATGATTATTCTCCTCCAGGATTTTTTCTTCCTCATCCGATCTTCCTGATTTGCACTTAGAATGCCTTTAGCCTAATTTGTTTTAAAAGTGCTTTGAAATGGGAAGCCTCTACCTTGTGATAGCGGAGAAGGACAGGGATTAATTTTTCTTAAAAAGATGTTTGTTCTGTAAGTGCTGTTTTCCAGTCCTGCGTATGTATAGAACAAAAAGAAGCAGATTTATTATATTTAATGAGTATTAGTCATTTGCTAACTTGTCTTTTTGTTCAAAAGAAGCCTTTGAACATACTGTTGTAAGAAGTAAGAGAGGGAGGAAAAGAGATGTTTTGCCTTTTCAGTAAGCTGGTGGTAGTTCACAAGTTCAAGCAACATTTCTTCCCCACTAATATATTCAATAAATGGCAAACTCTTTATTAATTATTCAGGGCATTCTAAAGTGCAGTGGTACAGTGGCATACTAACCAGCCTGTGCGAGACTCTGGCAGGAGGAAAGGCATAAAAATCCTTCCCAAATTAAGCCCCAACGCCTAAAGTGGTAGCACTGCTGCAGCCCCGATGATCCAAGAAAGTGTGTGTGGCAGGAATGCCGGAGAGAAATTACAATTCTTGCTAGATAAGCTGACATATTTTGGTGTAGAAACCTGTTAGGTGTGGAAAAGAAGCCACAAGCAATTATATAAAGAGATAGTAAGTCTATCTAAGGCTGTTAGCTTTCTGATAGCAGCTGAAATCTGATATACCAGGTGTGGTATCTGTCACATGTATTAGGTTTAGATATCATTTTAGTGTTTTTTTCCCAGCAGATTCCCAGTTAGAATCTGCACTCCCTGGAATATTTTGGAGCGTGCTGCAAGGGAAGGCTGAAGGTGGGCATGGTCCCTCGTTCCCCGCATTTCTGGGCAGGGTAGGAAGGGGAGCCCAACGCTTCAGCAGGCTGCGCAGCAAGCAGTGCTCTGCAAAATCCGAGATACTGCATGGAGGAAGTGCTTGCGTTTGGGGCAGATTTCAGCATTTCAGCTTTATCTGCCTCTAGGGAATGAGTCCCGGTCTGAATTTCTGATGAAGATGGTCCAAAAAGACCAAATTTGAGCTTCCAAAGGTGTTAGGAATGGGAATGGGTTCTTCTGCGCCATCCAGCTGCCTCTCTTGCTCCCCCAGGCCCCGTGTCCTTCTGTCCCTCTCTCAGCGTGCCAAGCGCCCTTTAAAGCTGTTTTGAGTGTTGTTGCCTTTTTTATCTCCATTCTTCTTTTGGAGGGTTGCTTTAAAATATCATTCCTCTCATATTTCAGAGCCTTTTAAAACTCTTATCTTCAAGAGTTTGCCCCGGGCTAAGGTTAAGAAAAAGCTTCATCCCAAAGTGAAGAAATTCAGAAAGCTGTGATTACATGGAAAGGAAAGGTATTATGCCCCTGTTGCAACCTATATACCCTATTGCTTGGACCTGTGTCCAATTTTTGATTCATGCTTTTGGGAATGGTGTATTTATTAGAGGCTTTCCAGGAAGTGTGTTGAGGCATAAAAGCTGCTCAAGGGTGGACCGAATACAAAGATGCAAGACCAGACCTGTTCTGAGGGGAGGATTAACAAATCAGCTGACTGACTGACTCTACCTCAGCCTCTCAGTGTAGAATATTGAGCAAAGCCCCCCAACTATTTCAGTGACCATAATTACCGTAACGTATTGGCAAATAGCACAGATAAAATACAGTTTGAGTCTACAATACTTCTCAAGGAAACATTTACACTTTGACTGGGCTATTGCTTGACAGCCGTATCTGGCAGGTGAAACCAGTTCCCGCATTGAGATGTCTTTGCTGGACAGGAGACAGCTGGTACAGGAGAGCCCAGCGCAGATTTGCAATTTTCTCAGCTCTAGCACAGGCTGCTTATTTTAACAAAGACGAAATTTCCTGCCACTTTGTGAGGCTCAAGTTACTTTATCATTCTTGTCTTCAGCAGCCAAAAGTAGTGCACATTTTGATTATTTTAAATGTTCCTGGCATACAGTGAGTAATTATTTTTTCTTTAATAATATGCTTGTATGCATGTACATTAATTTCTGTATAGCTAAGATCTTTCCTAGCACCTATGGTCAAGACCCCATTTTGCTGCACCTAGACATAAATTATCACAATTTCTGTTCCACTGAGCTAAATCTAGTAAGTAACTGGGAGAAACCGTACAATGCTGAGTAAATAGGTATTATAGGTAAGTAAAATTGCCAGACGAAAAAAAATCTTTACAGTAAGAGAAATTGTGCACTTCAAAAAGAAACAAACAGAAAGCCATTTTCTCAAAGAATGGAAAAGAGAGAAAGTAGGAATCCTATGCTGGTTTTGTTTTGCCAGTTTAAAAAAAATTCAAAGATGGGAGCTTGCAGTGAGGGAGCGGAAGACCTCGAGGAGGAATTCCTTGGGATGTGTAGCAGTCCAGGATATGGTCTTGTCACGACTCGTCTCCTTTTTCACTCTGGATCAGTGTAACACAGTGATAAATGTGCCCGAGCGCAGCATTAGGGAGCTCCCAAGGCGGCAGGGAAGCGCTGCAGATGCCAGCAGGAGCAAGTGGAAGTCAGTGTGTGCAGTAAGAAGCCCTTGAACTCTCTTTGTAGAAGAATACAGCTCCCTCTTTGCTGCTCTGCATCAGGATGGTTCAGGTTCAGGCTGCTAAACTGTCAGCATCAGGAGTTTCTGTGAATACAAGTCTGAGATTCACCTCATATGCACATATGCTGTGTGGTATTGAGGAGCAGCTGCTCTGTGTTGGCTGACAGCTGCATTGAGCCGGCAACTGTAGCTCCAGGGAGTGAGACCGACTTCTCTTTTGTTGCATCTGAGGCAGTAAAACAGTGTGGAGATCCCCTGTGCCCAGAGACAGAAAATCGACACGCTCAGTCCCTACAGAAATGCAGGTGCTCGTTCTGGTGAGCCTATAAACCCTGTCCTTGTTCTTCATGGGATTCATGATTGGAGAGTTCAGGCTGATTGGACTGGCATGCAGCGCGCTCAGTATTGAGCTCTGCGGCTGCCTCCAGGATTTTCATTTAGCCGCGGGTCAAATGGTAGGTAATAGTTCTAGCCAAGGCAATTGGAATTGCTTCTTTCACATGTGTCTTTCAAATCTGCTGCATTCTGCACTACTTTTATTTGCTTGCTTTGTTTCTTTTTCAAGGCAAAGGGACAGGAAGGCTGACAATAGAAGCATCTCTTTTTTTATTAGCTTTTTTCCCCTTATATTTAATCATAATTAGTCATAGAGTAATGAAGTGTACAAATTTTCCTTCGATATTTTCACAGCCAATGCTACCATCCATCTTACCTTAAAAAGAAGCTAGGAGAGGAGTGATATATTAGGAAGAAAGAGACTGACTGATTTGGAACTAGAGAATAGGGCAGGCAGACAGCAGAGAGGAGGATTCAGCCGTGAGCACTGGCCTTGCAGAAGGAAGAGGTTTTCCTAGGCCGGTGATACTGCTGAGTAAGCGTTAGGTTCCAAGGTTCTCCTGGGGCTCCAGGAATATCTTCCTGCTTGAAAGGCTTTAAGTAAGATTTTTCTTGCAGTGAGACTTTCCCTTTATTTTTTTTTTTAACTTGTTAAAAGAATCTTTGTATTGAGGGTCTTAATCGGAGCCTGCATAGATCATTGAACTGGAGAGGTTCAATACAGCCTGAACAAGCAGGCTCTTTATTTACTGTACTGTGTAAAATCACAGTTCCTCAGCTGCCATTCAGAGCAGTATCTCCCCATAACAAAGCAACACTGGCTGGTGTTTATGGGGAATTCTCCTAATTTGCCTGGTTTATCCCACTATGGCTTTTTCTGCATACCCCTACAATAAGTGACCTAAGCTTGAAAACATATTTTGACCATTGTGTTTTCAGGCATTTGAGTCGCTTATGGTTGTCTGAATGAATTTTCAGATTTCCTTTTACTTTATCAGTATGGTTTTCTACTTCTTCAGCCGACAAATAATAGATTTTTCAGCTATTATGTTGATAGGATTTCGCTATATGACCTACTTTCAGAATCAGACCATGATTTAATTTTCCTTGATGTTCATTGGGGTTGATTCTAAGTTGCAGAAGAAGAATTAAAAAAAAAAAGTAGTTTGAGCCAAGCTCTTCCTGTTGCTTGGCTAGAAACAGAGTATCTTTTCGTGTAATGTGTTGAACATCTACCCCACCAGTCACCGGGACTTGTAGTGTCCTAGTGTCTGGAGGTTACACCTTAATGGATGGAGACAGAAGAGTATGTGCTGGTGTCAGAACAATTATGGTGAACAGCAAAAGGATGGACTAAAGAAAATCACTGTTCAGAAACAAACTTTAACGTTGGCAGACTTAGGTAGATATTGACTACAAAGTTGAGGATGTGACACCAGGTAACTCTTGCAAAATTGTTGTGAACAGTTTACAAACTCAGATGGCAAATCTCTGGTGACATGAGGAATATTCTTCAAAGACGCCGAAGGGCGAAGTCAGCTTCACAAAGCCACACTAAGTTATGAAACCAAGTGACATTCTGAGACCTGAGTTAAACTGTCAGGAGTTCAAATAGTTTAACTAAGGATTGGATTGAACAAACGTCATTCAGCGGGTGGTCATAGAATCATAGAATCATAGAATCATAGAATGCCTAAGGTTGAAGGGACCTCTAGAGGTCATCTAGTCCAACCCCCCTGCACAAAAATATCAGATTTGATTTCATTGTCTGGATATATTTTTACTAAATAGATGAATATGCATTTTTAAATACTGTAATATGAGGAAATGTGTAGCAGGACGCACAAATAGTCTCAAAGCCTTGGATTTTTTTGAGATCTAAAGTCTTGAGAATATAGAAATAACCACTGTTTTTCAGATTTGGATGATAAAGTAGGTAAAGTAGTTTAGAAGATAACTTCACAGAATATATCAAGAGATTAATAAAGTTGCATTCACTCCATAGATATCCAGCAACTTTGAAAATGATAATTAATGTTCCTTATTCAAGAGAATATTCTGCAAAACATATCAACTACATATTTTATAAAGTGGAAGTCTAAATTATGTATTGGGAAAATTCAGTCATGTGTAAGGAACAGCCTAGAAACTCATCTTTTCCTGAAAAAAAGATGAGAGAAAAGGATGTGTCAGGGTTTTAAGATAAACAATATTAGATTTACTCTTCAGAAACAACTGTATCTTAAAAAGGAAGATTAAACCTAGATTGTGTAAGGGAAAGAGAGTGAAATGGTGAGCATGCTGCCTGCTCACCCTTGGGCACGACACGGGCATCGTCAGGATATTCGGGCATGTTGCAGTGCGGAGGGAGCGCAGCTCATACCCACGTTGTTATCCATGTGGCTGACATACAAAGAATTTATGGTAATTTATTCTCTCTGCTGGTTGTCATTATAGGGATTTTTATTCTTGGTAAGGTTCTCCTGCAAAGGGGAATAGTCTTCCTGTAAATGTAGGTTTTGTGACACGAATCCGCGGGGACTGTCTGTCTGACTTGGAGTTACTAATGCATTCGGCACATTACGGGAGCAGTTGCTCATCTAATGCCACCTCCTCGAGTTGTGAACTACATTAAGGTTTTGCTCTTGGCCTACTTCGGCTGCTCTGTTTGCAGTATCTGTGCCAGTGAGCACAGGCACATCTTTTTCTCTATCATCTGATCTGATTCAGAGCTTGATTTTGAAAGCATTCTGTGTCATTTTCCAAAGTTTTTAAAGCTGAAATTTTAGGTGCAAATGCTGGGTTATCTGAATCCATACTAAATCCAAGCCTCGGGTGTAGAACTGGAGAAAGAAATCACACACCGAACCCTTTTAGTAAGGAAGAGCCAACACAGATGTGACTGTAGAGCTTCTCAGATGCTGGTGCCACGGTGGGGCTGTCTTATCGGATCGGTAACATGGCCGGGCTAGGACAGGCACTGCTGCCTCATCTGAATCCCTTGCTGTGGGAGCCCAACTGATCACGCACAGTGATCTGGGTCACAGAGTGCTCAGGAGCCGGTTCCCTGCACAGCCTCAGCCCCATGTGTGCTGGTGCAGCAGGACCCCGGGAAGCCACTGCCGTTCCCCCCTGCAAACAAGCACCCAGGGTGTCCCTGCCTTCTGCTGACCTCCAACCCGAGTGGAGTGCTGTCCTCCTTAGGATGATCCGGGAGCTGGCCTGGATAAGTGGGCTCTCTCTGTTATAAAGACTTATTTTCATGGCTTCTGTAGATGACCGTTTGTTTTCACTGTTAGGAATTTTTTCACTTTTTTCATTTTTTTCCTTGGGAGTCATATTAGCAAGGACCCTGGAGATGAAATCAGAATCCAATTAAATTTATCTATTGCTCATTCTTTACATGGAATAGCATCTTGCCATAGCAGAAATCTCCGTGTTTAAAACACCCAGACAAAAGCAGTGCTCCGTGTGATGAGGACGATCAGGCATAAGGTAATTCAGTATTTATAAGGTCATTAGTTCTTTTCCTGCATTGATTTTTAAATTAATCTCTCTCTTGTATACCTCATAGCACATTTTTTTTTTTGGTCTGTTGTACCTTTGCAAAAGGTGCCATAGTAATGAAATGGTTAAAGAGAAGCCAAAAGCTCATCTGGCCCTGTTCTGAGCCCTTATGAACCCTGAAGAGGCTTAAAAATAGGTCTAAGAGGGTGAAAACTGAGGAGCTTGCATGGTCCAAGCCCTCTGTCTCACTTGAAACCAAGGAACTTTAGCTGCATATGATGGTCTGTCACAGGACAAATCGTGAAACACTGGGGAGAATAAAATATCAAACAGAACAGATGGTCTCAGTGCAGGGAGTATAAGAAGAAATTCTCCTTAAACTCTAGAGACAGCAGAAATACCTGCAAAACACACTGAAGAAACAGTCCTTGCAGCATAGCAAGAAACAGAAAAAGGGCAGTGGGGACTTTGCAGGCCACGCTGAGGCTGTCCTCTTCACCTGTAAGGAGGTAGCAGATACTGATGTCAGTGTAATCACTTTGTGTAACATCATCTTCAGGAGGTGCCCAAGCATCACATAAATCCACAATATGTAAACATGCGTGATGCTATCTGTCACCGTAAAGAAAGCTTTAATCTGTCTGAAACAGCAGAAGGACAGGTAGCCTTTTTGGAGGCATGAGAGACTGGTGGGGGTCAGAAGAAACATTGACTTGGTGATTCTCTCCTGAGATGGGGCTGAACTTCTCCAGCGGGTTGGCGGGAGAACCGTATAGTTATCTGCAGGGGAAGTAGCTGCTTGGCAGTTCATGCTGGGAGAACATTTCTCCTCCTCCTTTCAAACCTACCGCATTCTGGATCAGTTGGATTGACTTTTTTTTTCTGGATGATCCCCAGATCAAGCTGTAATGCTCCGGGTATTAGTCCCGTGTAGACCAGATGGTTCATAATGCAGCCCTACCTGCAAAAGGCAATGGCTTTTGTATTATATTCCACACTTAATTCTTTAAGTGATCTGCAGTCCTTCGTCTTTATTGACTCACAGTTCTCTAACAAGTAAAATTATTGTAGGTCACGCGCGTATATAAGGCTGTAATTTAGCATGGCTTAATAAATTTTTAGTGGATGTTTTAACAAGTTGTTAATACCTAATTATATTGTCCAAGGGTCAGACATTTGATTCATGATAATGCCTTATAATACTTTAAAACACTTTTCTACCAATATGAACAGCTATCTGCCAGATATTTAACTGTTGAAAAGTAAGCGCAAGTACTGCCATAATATAAGGTTCAATTTTATTTAAAGTAACTTATGCCTTGATTTTTTGTTTTTAAGTTCTTTATTTCTTAAAAAACATTTGTGTGAAATTCTACAGTGTTCTTTACTGGACGCTGCTAGTACTCGTCTGTTTTAAGAACTTTATTAAATTACTGTTCGCATGAGAATAGTTGGCCAGAATTTATTTTCTGGTTTTATATTCTGGCAAATGATGGCTTGTTTCAACCGTTACTTGAATAATCGTGTTAACATGACTATAGTTCAGTGTTCTCAGAACTGAAAGATACTGCGAAATACAATAAATGCCATATCTCTGCTACCTACATACACATTTTCTTTGTGCTTTACAAAAATCATGCTCCTTTCTGACTAAACTCCTAAACTGTCACTCTTGAAACCTTAATAATTACACTTTTTCATAAATTCTTATTCAGAACATTTAGGGAGCTGTATTTTAAATTGTTGATGTATTTACTAGACAATAGTTTAGGCAACCATTGAGGAGCTATAGCCATTACTTCATATATTGAAGTTACACATACAGTTCATTCTTCCATTACAAAAAGTTCTTTGGCTGTAAGCCTTATGTTTTTGATTGAAACACTCAGATTATAGGAAAGTGGTAATTTAGGATAATTTTTGGACTCAACTAGATCTGTTCTGAATGTTCAGTTGAGCTGAATATATCTTCTTTTCAGACTTACTTGTACAGCTTCGTTGATGAAGAGGATTTTTACTCAGTGTTGCATCCTTTAATATGTTCTTCATTTTGTTCTTGTTTTTAACGGGTATTCACTATCATGTCTGAGAAAAAAGATGATGAAAAGGAATAATCCGCTGGTGAGAGAACCTGGGCTTTGGATTTTGTGAAAGTTTACTTTTTGCTTTCCTAATAATAGAGAATTACTCTGCTTTGTTTTGAGAGGGGAATAGCTCAGAGAACTGTGGCAATATTTCATTTTAAAGATGGGAAAAAATCTTCTGTTTTATCTGGAAGTATTTCTATTAGTGCCTCGGTGTTGTGAGGACCACAGAACATGTCCTGGTGCTGCACACTTTATTACTCCAAGGCAGGGAATTATTTGACAGGGTGGTTGGATTTGGTAAGCATCTAACACCTGCGGATTCATTCTCTTCATGTCATCCTTTGGTGACAGAGATCTTCTTTGCTTGGTTTTGGAAGGAGTTTTTGAAAGTTACCTTCTATTTTGTTGGTTGAAGGTACTGCTTCAGAGTTAAATGTTCTTAGAACTGGTTCCTGAAATCCTAATATAACATCATGGCACTAATTAATTTAAAATAATAGATGGCTTTGATTTTTTTGTATGTATGCCAGAAATGGTTCTCTTTATATCTACTTTTTCCCTTGGTTGTAATGCAGAAAGTAGCTCACGTTAGCAGATGTTCCTTTTATATTGTGAAGCTGCTTGATATTTGTCCCTTAAGGCAAATGTGGTTATGTATTCAGGAAGTTAAAGGGGATAACACATCTTATATATGCCAAACGCTCGTTTCTTCTCTATAGTCATTTTCTCCCTACTCAGAATAACCTTGAATTAAGGAGCAGGAGCAGATCATGTTCATTGTTTGCATATGTGACCTGTGAAGCCCTGTGTGTTGAAGGGAGAACCGTGATTAAGTGCAGCGATCAGGCAAGGCCTCACCTCATCCTCAGCAGTTCCCACCGGCTCACAGTTAATTTCCGGTCTCCTCTCTTCTTCCCGCGGGATGTGAGTGCAAAGATACGGCTACAACCCCGGCTCCAGGGGGGAAAGTCATTTTATGCTTGTCTTGTTTCAATACTCTTTTGTTAACACATGTTAATGCTGGTAATGGCTGAAACAAGATACTCGATAAAGAGGCTATTTTACCCCACACTGTTTCTTTTAACATAAGGGGTAATTGGAAAACATAGCATGATGCTTAGCTAGAACTTCTTCCCCCAACGGAGTAGTTTTTAGAGTTTGCGAGGTCATGGTGCTTACCAGTGGCATGTGTTGGTGCAGGAGCCTTGCTGCTCTTCTGAAAACGGGTGCTTTTGGGCTCCTTTTCACCCATTCGGAGACAAGGTCTTGCTGCAAGACTGAATTCCTTTCCCTGAGTGAAACTGGAGCCTGCTGGGTTTTTACTTGGCCTCTGAACTGCAGGGAGGATCTACACAAACATGGTAACTGAAGAAGAGTAAAGAAGATGCTTTGTTAGGTTTTAATTAGAGCCTTAGAAAGATCAGGGAGATGTTACCTCCATCCTACTTACGGGCAGTTTGCTTTTGTCCCAAGTAGCTATGATTGCACCTCAGGACCTCAATGTGAGGTTTTTGTGCTTTAATACAGAGAATGGACCCGTGGTCAGTAGTTCTCACCCGTTCCTTCTGAGACTTTCTAATTTTCCGTCATCACAGGAAATAAAAAAGGCAAGAAGGAACCTGAGGAGGGTGGGCAAAGTGTGGTGTTACCTGAGCATGCTGCTTGCTTAGTGTTGTGATTTTGGGGAGCCAAGAAAGGGTCAGGTCTTTGCGTCTCGACATTTCCTATGTGTGAATAAGGAAACTCGCCCTGCGGCAGGAGCTACCAGGAGAGGGAATTTGAGTGACAAATGCTTACCGGGAACACAGGTGTCCCCTGGCTCATGGTTTTGTACTGTGACCACTAGAATTTGTATCTCTATACAAATGCATCTTTGCCATTGAATTTGCTTCTTACATGCTTTGTTCCCTGGATAGCCTATTTGTTGAAAGTATGTTGTGTTTCAAGAAAAAAAAGACATACTCCAGTTTTGAATAGTCATTCAATATTCACATATCACACTATATAAAATAGCGACATCTTCACACATAGACCTCAAATACATTTTTTCATATATAAATTGTGCAATTTTATTTTGGCACATATAATCCAAGAGACCAGCATTTCAAGATATACCTTTTCTCAAGCAGGGAATAGACCCAAAGTCATATTAACAGTGCATCATTTTTCTAAATGTATCTTTAGCTGCTACTGTGGACTTCCAATGCTTTGGGTCAAGCTTAGATATAAGTGGGCAATTCTATTAAGCAATCAAGTAATTTGCTGCAGTTTCACTTTGCTGGTGATATATACAGCTGTTCTTCTTTCACTACAAAACTTTAAACTGCTTATTCCCTTTATTTACTGCCTCCTAATTCTCTGCACAGTGCATGGTCCCTGTCTCATACACTAACATTTTGAACTGTGCGTTATACTTAAGGCAAGAGTTGAAAGAACAGTGAGTTCAACTAACAAATTGTTGTAATAATCTTTATAAGGGCAGATACAAAAGGGAGATAACTGGAAATTAGGGTGACAGGAAAGATACACTGCTTTAAATTGCAGTATGCTGGTAGCTTTAACATTTCTAAAAGGATTCATGCACAGATACATCAATTTAATAGAGCAGTGCAAAGATGCAGTTCTTCTTCCCTTTTGTACTTGTCACTTTGTTGTATTGCTATGATTGCCTCTGCCAATTTGTCTATTCTTCATTTTTTAGAAATACATTCAGAATGTGCAGCAAGCTACTCCTTCAAAAATGCAAAGCTCTTGTTTTTTTCTAGCTTTGAAGTAAGCTCAGCTTTTTTTTATGCAATCTCATCTGTAGTGTTTGCAGGGGAGATACCTCAGATGAATTTTTCCTAAAGATACAACCTCATAATTGTAACACCGAATGTAGTGTAGCACTGTAGACTTCCAGGACTGATTTCAAGGAAATAGAAATACACGAAAGCAATTGAAAAGTAATGCTGAACATTTTTCTGTTTTATGTAGTTTTATAAGCAACTTCATAAAAAGAAGCAATTGTTTAATCGCCAAAACCCTGGAAAATTACTTTCTTGGTGGAAAAAATTTTGATGGATGCTAGATATGCTCTTGCACTTTCTACAACTGCACATTAAAATGTAAATTCTCACCTTGAAGTGTATAGAAAACCTTTTAATAGAATTAAAGTTAAATTAGGTGTGACAGTTGAACATGATTAATCACTAGTTATTCACCGAAATAGTTTTGTTTTTAATGTGGTAAAACAGGATTCTGCAAGAAATCATGCATACAGTCTTATAAGAGGAAGCATCAATGATTTTTTATAAAAACTGAAAAATAGGAAACGTGTCATGTTAATAGGTGCTTTTGTATTTTATTTGGAGGTTACAGTGACCTTTCTTCTGGTATTTAAAAATGTGTAGTGAGGTTGGGGGGATGTTTTGGAACCACAGAATAATTATGATTAAAAAAGATTGTCCAGAAAGCACTTACATCATCGGGGAGTTTTTCATAGCTTCATGCTGGGCATAGATACCAAGGGTAGAGGAGAATTATTAAGCTGCATAGAGGTGTAATTGGATACAAGCTATTATGACAGGGACTGATAAACTCTCCCTGGGCTTAATTTCAGAATGAACAAAATGCTAGGTGAAGTGCTAAAAGGATCATTCTTTCTGCTGGCTAGATCTTGGCATAGGGTTTGACACTGAAAGATTTTTCCTGCTGCTGTGCTTCTCGGGTTTGCAAGCAGGTAATAAGGAAATTCAAAATATTTATTGTTTCCCTACATGCACAAGTAGTTATACTACTACACACATACAATATTGCATTCCTTTTTCAGGCAATTACTAAATTATGAAATTTTAAGTTAGGACAGATCAGTTTTAAGTAAAAATTGCCAATAATTTTTAACACAGGGCAACTACTGCACGATGTACAATGTTTCTTATAACACTTGCAGGTAAAATTCTAGTGGGAGTTTCATTAATTCCCAGCCTTATGAAAAAGCTAAGTTCCTTAGGATCAAGGAAAGTTTCAAAGATTTAAATATTAAAAATGATTACATTTTTATTGTTGCTTTTTAGGAAATGTCACTTTGTATGTCCTTGTTTTCATTATCTTCTATTCATTAACAAGATCAAATCAGCCATGTTCAATATTTGCATGTGTCTGTTCTTTCACAAGTTGATTTTGATACGCATAATGTTATCTGTACTCTGCATGTATTTGTCTTTTAGGTTTGATTCTGAAGGGGCCTGAGTAAATGTTTGCAAAATTGCACCCCAGTGAAAATACGGCTGCAGTTTGCATCTAAATAGAAATACTAGAACTCACTGGAAAGTCACATTAAAGGGAGTATTAGGAGTGTCGTTATTAACGGATGAGGTTTGGGGTTTTGCAGGGCACACATATCGTTGTGTTTCCCATCCGGTGCTTTCGGAGCGGTGCTGACGGTGCGGTGCCGAGCGCTGCCCAGCGCCGGTCTCTGCCTGCGTCCCCTGAGGCTGCAGCCTGTTGCCTCGTTCCTGCCTGTCGATCTCAGGTGCGTGGTGAGGTGCGGAGGACTGAGATGTAGCCGTGTGTTTTGATATTTCTTGAAGCCTCCTCAAGGATCTGTTAATAAGCTGAAACAAGCATTTCTAATGCAGCTCATAGAGCTTTCAGTTTAATAGTATATGTAACCATTCAGCCATGAATTTCCATCACCAGAAATGATAAATGATGAAGTTGTTCTCATGCAAATGTAATTATTGTCAGCAAAAAGAAGCACTTTATTATGCATCCTGTCCTGGTCTTTCCAGGGGCTTTGCAGCATTATACAGATGCACCATTATGACCATCTTTTGCATTTACTGAAAACCTGGGTACTCTAGTTATGGGAATTTTAAAATAGCGAGCGTGTGTTGTTAGCTCAGTCATACAGATACACACACACACACACACACACAGAGTGTGTGTTAACTACTGTGTGTTTCTCAGCACTCCGAGAGATGAAACTTGGTAAAGGCAACATCAGTCTCAAGAGGGGTAAACTAAAATGAAAGAACCTTGAAGAAATTATTTGCTGACCCCTCAGTTACACGCGGGGGTATCTTAGCAGGAGCCTGTGCTGAGGCGTAAAACAGCGTTTGGCAGCTGGCGGGTGCCTTATTCCCCAGCCCTCACCAACCCCTGCCCCTTCTAGGAGTGCATATCCAGTCCAGCTGGATAGCTTAGAAACCAGGACACCTTGAAATTCTTGTAAGAAACAAGAATTACCCCTGCATATTGCTACTAGGGAGGCTTATATAGTAGTAAACAGACTTGTGATAAATAGACTTATATTTGGTCTGATAGGTGTAATATAAGAAACCCATACCACATTAAAGAGTTAAACTTGGAGTGGTTGCTGTTTAACTGGAAACTGTGCATCAAAAGTTTGTCCTTTTTTAATCAAATACGGTAAATGCTAGAGAAAAGTTCTCAGATCCTGAATACTTCTTGTATTTAACAAATATGAAAGATGATAGGGGAAATCTAGGGTTTTCTTCCGGATCTAGAAACATGTCTATGTTGCTCGTGGAAGAGTTACTTCAGTTATTTAGGGCCAAATCTACCGTTAGGTGACCAAAAAGGGGTGCCTTTCTTATATATTCTTGGCCCAAACTAGACTCTTGCATGACCGTATTGCCCAAGCAGTTTATGAAGAGAACTGAACACCACAGGATGAGACAAGGAAGCAAGTAAGACGTGGCACGAGGCCGGCATCCAGTGAGCATTCCTTGTGAATTAGCTAAAGGCAATGTAGAGAGTGTGGTGAGGTGAACGAATCACTTAGGTCTGCAGGAAAGTGTTTATTTCAGATATACATCTGCATATTCCTTTTCTAAAGACATTATGCACCTTTTTGAAAACTTAAGGGGTATGAGGAAAGGAATAAATCATTTTTTTCTCAGAAATATCTCTGTGTGTGCCCTCTCCCTCCACTTCCAGTATGACAGGTTGTTTCCCCAGCACATAGGACCGTTTGTTTCACCTGCCCCTGAGATAATGCCATAACAGGGGGTCACATTTTCCCTGGTGTGCAGTTTATCCAATCCATGATGGGTATTCTTCAAAAATTCTTTAAAATCTACTTCAACTAAGTTTCCAGGCAGGCAAAACCAAAAATCTTTGAATAATCCAAAGGATGCACTAGCCTTATTTAGGCAGAGGAATATCTGATTTGTGATTTCTGATCAGAACATGCCCAGCTGCTAAGACGTGTCAGAAACAAAGTGCAGAATCCAGCCTCACAGGTATTGTGGGACCTCCCTGGACATGCAGGTTGTGCTCTGCTCCACATGTGGGGAATGTCAGGCCTTCAGAGGTAGGTGGCCTGTGAGCGAGCATTTCAGGGTCACATTCTGGGAACCTGGAGACCGACAGACCATCGTGCGGTTTCAGTGTAGATGCCATATGTCTTTGTTCAGTCTATCCCGTAGGCTATTTTGAATTTTACCACTGATATTTCAGATTTTGGCACAACAGAAACAAACACGTTTGCAGTTGGCGTTTGGCTTTATAGGACGTGGCAGATGTGGACGGACTCTCTCAATGGTTTAAAGTTTGCTGTTGATCTTCTTTTTAAATGTTGTGTGGAGATTTCGCTGCCAACCTTCAGCTGTCTGGGACAAGGTACAACAGCAATTGTGTCCTTGCCAGTTTAAGAATGCCTGCAAGGCATTCCTGAAAATGTGTTTGCATAATGAAACAGAGAGGTATCTCTGGAACGGTTTTGAAGGAATTTGGTTGTAATACATTAAAGTTGATAATAATATATAATATATATCATATATTATCATATATGATAATATAATATATGCTGTTATCTGAGTGAGCACTCAGATAACAGCATCTGAGTGCTCACTTAACCCTCTGGGTTTGTTTAAATCTCAGTGGCTTTGGTGTGTTTGAGAACTGTGCTGAACTATGATATTCTTCAGCTAGTTCTTTGGCAATATTGTTCATGTTGTTACAGTAGTCTTGTTCGGTAGGTTTTGGTAGATTTCAGCAATCACTGTAAAAGGGAATTTAAGTTAGTTAGCAGATGCCTTTTTAACCTCACATCCCTAATTTTTTCTTTAATTGTCAGACGCTTTTTGATATTATGCAGTTTTAATTTTCACTGTCACAGATTTTAGTAATAAACAATAATCACAAGAGAAAACCAACCCCAGTATTCTGTATCAGGAAAAAACAAGTGTAGAATTAAATGACATGTCCTAACAATCTGAACTTTTTAATGCACTTTATGCATATATTTCTGGGTGTGAAATCATCTCCTTGGTCTCTTAGTGTCCATAAACAGATGGAATGATCAAGGAGCATTGGGAAAATCTTGTGAATATTATTAGAACAGTATTTGAATACCTCTGCCTCTTGTCCAATATGCGAACTTACTGCCTAGTTTTCCATTCTTGATGCAGAACTATCTATCTACAGTGTGTGCATTTCTGACTAGGACTATAAAGAATATTAGAAATCTCCATTGTAATAAGTTCAAACCTAGTGAAAGGAAGAGAAAATCTGCACAAATATTATACATTTATTCTATAAATACAGTATATTTTCTTCTAGCTTGAAAACTTGTACCTGTTATTTAGCTTTCCTTAGATTTAAAGAGACAAAGATGAATCAACAAGGGTGAAATTATATTTTCTAAGGGTCAGTAATACTTTAGCACCTTTCAGACTTAGTAAATGTCCTTCTTATTGACTATAAAGTAATCTCTCTATCCCTAAAAGTATAATCTACCTATTTTTGCACCTTTGCAAAAGCAGGGAGTGCTTGCTGATTCCCTTCACTTTATTGGACACCACTGACGATACTCAGCATTAACGAGAGCGGTGAACACTGTAGGAGCAATCGTTTCAAACTAGGTGTCTGGACATCACTAAAGCTGTGAGGAAATACCAAGTTAGACACGGCGTGTTTATGGCTGGGGTCCAACTGCTTCAGAACAGACATAAGATGCTGGAAAACTAAACTACCGCTCACCCAGTCTCATCCTCCACTGTTGTCAGTGATGAGGGCTTCGTGCTGACTGCTTTTAATAGGGTTGCAGGATTTAGCCTATGTATTTTGTTGGTGCAAAAAGTATTTTATTCTTTTCTCTCCATTATTTCATGTGCCATGCATCATTTCCATTTGTTGCCGTTATGTTTCGGGGATATATTGCTACAACTGAAAGTGATGCTGTAATATCGTTTATGATGCACTAGGATAGTTGTTTGCAAAAGCTGTGTAAACTGTGGGGAAAGTGATAATTATCTCAGATTTCAAGAATAAAGCTGGGAAACGTCTTTTCTGACAAGTCATAAATTTACTGGAGGCTTGATAGGAGTCAGAATTATTTGCATTTTCAAGGATGGTTGTTGCCTGTAGCCTTGATGGAAAAAAACAAAGGTATTTTCCCCAGCTGTTGGTTACAGTGCATTGTTTTAGCATTTCCAGAATTAGATCCTTACTCTTTTATTTCCAAGTATGTGGAGTTTTATACTTTAAAATTGATCTTACCTTAAAGACTGTTCTTAAGGTCTGAGTAACTTGAAAATAGAATGAAGCACTGTGTCTGGCATTGAAGGTAATGTTTCAGGTTGACACAAAATAAGATATACTGTTTTTATTATTATAGTATTATTTTGCAGGATTATCTGTTCAATTTAAGTTTTGAGTGTATTTCCATCCCTTTATTTTTTTTTGAGTTCTTGAATTTCTATCATTAGACCAGCTTTACCCAATTTTACTCTATAGTTTGTATGAAAAGTCACTTCAAAGTTTCCAAAAATGTGCATAATATATTTGTAAAAATATGTGCAATATCTCCACATAAAAGAGACAGTCTCATCAAAATATATTATGGGAATACTATGCTTTACCAAACGGCTGTTTTATGTTGGCAGTTTTATAAACAAGTTCTATGAAATTCAGGCCTGAGAGAAGATTCAACACTGCCAACAGTTTTCCAAAGTCAGCTGCAACCCGGGGATTTGTGGTCTAAATCTGCATTTCTAGGTTTGCTGTGAGGGGGGTGACACTGGGGATTACTGGGGATGTAGGTCAGTACAAGGGCCTGCGAGTGGGATGTCCTTGCATTACTGCATCTGTGCAGGTTTCTGATCTGGAGGCTCCTCAGATGAGTGCTCCCTTCCCTGCTCTTGCCTGGGCTCTTCCTACATGTGGCAGGGTCCTCAGAGCTTTTGTGCGTGAGGTTGGGATGGGTTGAGTTGTTTAACGTGATTCCAGTCACCTGCTGAAACTACCAGCTTTTCTTCCAGGTATTTGATGAGGTGGCACAATTTCTGTTTAGGAAGTAGAGTTTATCATGCACCTCAGCTGCTCATGTAAAATGCTCCTAGCTACACTGTGTTTAACAACCTCTGCGCACAAAACAGTTCAGATCTCCCCAGGGAACAGGCAAATGAAGCTATTACAGAGTACGGTTGAGATGCATATTGCCATGCATTCTACTTTCTTATTTTCTTGCATAATTTTTGTGCTTGCACGTGCATGTCAGGTGAAATATTCGGCAACCGAGAGCATACAAAAATCTAAAAATAAAAACAAAGAAGTGCCCTAGCATGCCAATTAGGCATTCACCAAATGGCTGTGTACCAACTCCATGTGTTTGGGAATGCTAGTGAGTGGCCTTGCGGGCAAGGCAATTTCTGTTCTTGTCCATCTCTACATTTTCTCTGCTGTTTCATATCCCGGAGTGCAATAACAATGTTTTAAACTCCAGGTCTTCATTTCTGGACACAAGGCACTACATGCAGGTAGTACATACTTGAGAGATGACATAGATAGTTTATTTCTTGCAGTTAAGAAAAATAAAAGTGTAGTAAATATTTTATAGTTTTCCTACCAGCAGCAAAAAAAAATCTTACTGTCTACAGAAATAAATCTTCTGAAACAGAAATAGATTTAACGTGCAAGTTTTGGACCTATCTCTCCGATGTATCTTTGTTGTAGATGCCTGGAGTTAGGCAACTTTGGACAACTTAATTATGTTAGAAACTGAAATGGCTTAGAAACTCCCAGAAAAGAAATGCGGAACCATTCTGCTGTAGCATCTTGTAAAGCCAAGTTTCAAAACAATTATAGCAGTAGTTGTTCGATTTTTTCCTGCACACACTATCGTTTGTGCAACCCTGCTAGTATCAACAATTAGTCATTTCCAGGCAGGGAAGAACGTTTGGCTACTCTCCCACTCTGCGTTTTCTTGAAGGTTGCAAGAAGAGACATTTATCTCCTCTGTGTTCCCAGCCAGACTACAAGAAATGGATGGCTCCAGATTTCCTCGAAGAAAAGGGAGTGAGCTCCTGTCACATGCATTTGTCCTTGACTATAGCAGGATTTCCTTGCCCAGGGGACACTCTGTGTTCCCAAGGATGACTTAGTAGGATCTTATTGCTAGAGCTGAAACCTCTTTCTTCCAGCCTGCCTCTCTCCTTTGGTCTTGGACTTTGGCTTCTTAGAGCTCCCCGTTGGTTTCTGTGGGCTCGTAGAGGAGGACATGGGCAATTCCTTCTGTATCACTTCCCACGTTTTACATGAGAATTACACGGAGAATCATTTGTGTTGCACAGTAAGGTGACGTAGCCCTGGGTCTGCTTCAAGCGTGGCAAGTTTGGTCATACGTAGTATGATACAGCACTGGTTTCCTTGACACATTTTCGCCTTCCATGAATCTGAAGGAATCGCTTGTTACTACTGAAGTTCCTGTGAAGTTTGCCCAGCGGCAGTGGTGCTCCGTGTTTCCGAAGGGCTTGGAGCCCCATGCAGCTCAGCTGCTCGCAGAGGTGCCCTGCTGGGACCACTGCGCTCTAGGAGGCACGACCAGGGCCTTCCCTTCCTGCTCATCTCTGTTCTGCGCCTCTTGGTGATCTCTTAACAGATGT
>JAWLRI010000039.1:1979685-1992943 GCA_034781795.1 Crypturellus tataupa
TTGGACTAGATGACCTCTAGAGGTCCCTTCCAACCTTAGGCATTCTATGATTCTATGATTCTATGATTCTATGATACTCTTTTAACATGGTCCGCACTAGATTTATACTTGTAAAAATTTTTGGTTTAAAAAACATAATTTCACTCCACATCAAAAGGCTACAGCAGTACAAAATCTGTGACCGGATCAGTCCATATTTGTGCTGAATTCATGCTTAAAACAGTCAGCAGAATAACCTGTATATTTTCCAGGAGAACAAACACTATATGAAAGAGGTTTTCTATAAAATCTTCTGAAAAGGAAAATAATGTTATTGCAAGTAATAGAATGACAGTTAAAGCACAGAAAGAAAATGGTAGGCTGACTGAAGGAAATATTTTCCAGCTGTGAGATCTGATGCATCCTGTGGAGCAATCTCCAAAGGAAAGCAATGGAGATCTCATCAGTAGAAACACTTACAGGCCCCAGTAAACTGAAAAATAGATGCTATAATTTACTGCAAATAGCATTAGTACGTCACTGGAATGGAAGCAGGTTAAATAACCTAATAAAAAAATTACCATTTCTGACTTTTTGTCTTTGAAGAGTAGTGCCATGACTTTGCTTGAAGCTTATGACTTTGCTTATTCCTATTTTTTTTTCTGAAGCAGATTGAACCCCAGTTTTCCTTTAAGTTACCGGATTTACATTTTTCGCAACTTGAGCGTCAGTCTCAGGGTCTCGGCTGGCTCCTGCCTCCTTGCCCTCTCCCCGGAGCACAACGAGCTCCTGCTTCCCTGGGTGCGCAGTGAGACGTGAGCAGCTGACAGCCTCTGGTCCCTGTCAGCCTTGGTGGCAGCAGCCCAAGCAGAGGTTCTTGTTTGGTTTTGGTCACTGTGCAGGTAGGAGCTGGTAGGTCTCTTTCTCTTGAGCTCTCCTAAAAAATCATCATCCGTACATATGTTGGTGGGAGGGGGGTTATATAATGTTTTTTTTTCCCCTCAAGGGAAAAATCGTAAAGTTTTTTAAAAAATCCAACCACCTTTTCAAACACTACTGCTGTTCCTGAAGCTTCAGGCGGTCGGTCTGCAGGGAGGAGCTCTGCAGAGCCTGTGCTGAGAACGCACAACGCGAGGGGTAAGGAAAGGCCCATCAATGCCTGCGAGTGCAGCATGGGCATCGTGCAGGATATGCACAGCTTCGATGAGCAGTATGTATTTTCCTCTGCTTCTGTTTTAGTAGCCAATCATAGCACGGGAGCCAAGTGCTGCCCGTGGAGAAGCTGAGGGTCTTTTCCCCCAGGGAGAGGTGGCAGTGGGCAGCCACGGGCGGCAGCCACGGGGTCGCTCCGCTTGGGAGCCCTCGGATGTGCCCTGGCCCTTCCACTGTCTTCTCAGCCCAGCAAAATCCCATCTGGAGGGGCTGAGGCAAGGGCAGGGAATGAAAGGTAATATAAGGATCACTGAGATGTTTAAAAAATAAGTATCTACTCACACAAGATGTGACATTCATTCAAACCCCTTCCTCTTCCTTGTCTGTGGCAAGGAGCCCAGTCTCTTGTGATGACCGTTCCAGGGAGGAGAGGATGCTCCATGCAGCCCTGAGCTCTGTTCCTCATCTCCTTCTCCTTGGTGTTCCTCATTTCCTCTTTGGTGCTCCTCATCTTCTTCTCTTTGCGGTTCCTCATCTCCTTCTCCTTAGTGTTCCTCATCATCGTCTCCTCGGTGATCCTCATCTCCTCTTTGATGATCCTCATCTCCTTCTTCTTGGTGTTCCTCATTTCCTTCTCCTTGGGGTTCCTCTTCTCTTCTTCTTGGAGTTCCTCATCTACTCTCCTTGATGCTTCTCTGCTGGGTTTGACTGAGATTGTTTTGAGGGATGTTGATTTAGCATTCATTAGTATTAAACAAGGTAACTGAATATCGTAATTATTGGAATTACATAAGGAAACTAATTTCAGATTGTTTTTCTCCACAAGCTGAGGGATGGCTCCCTCACGCAACCTGGTATGCTGCGTTGCATCGCAGTGGTACAACGTTCCCAAGGCAGCGTACGGGGAGAACCACAAAACCTTCCTGAAGGTCAGGATGTAGCTCTTAACATAACAAGACACAGGATGTCCAGAGCAAAAACTGCAGCTTGAATGTCTGCAAACATCAATATCCTGTCTATGAGATCTATGTCATTTAGGAATTTCCTTTTAAATGGGAAGGTTTAGAGCCCCATCATTTAGAATAAGATGTAGAATAAGTGTAAGTTTTATGTTGAGAAAAAACCTGAGCTTTTTGCAGGAAGAAAAACAGTTGGCATGCTTAATTTCTTTGAGCTTTTTCATTTTCTGTGTTTTTCCAGTTTCTAACTGCTCTGGTTAAGCCTCACATGTTTCACATACATGTGATGCTACTATCATTCCCAGAAACAATAAGCAGAAGCTTGAGACAACAGAGTGAAACTCACTTTGAATCCCAAAATTATGTAGTGATTCACTGATGGTTCTGTTTTATCACATTTCGGTGTAATCCCTTAACAAATATTTGATGCTTTATAAACAAAAAGACATATATATCCGATTTGAAGTAGGCTGTGTTTGGGGTATTATTTAAATAGGATTACTTCCTTGTTAGGTATTCCACAGAAGTGAATTGCACCATATGTTAGTGTCTCCTGAGACATATTTTCAGCATTCAGCAGATATGGCATGTTTTGTAGAGTCTTAGAAAGTTCTGAATTTTCCAGTACAAAATAGCTTTAAGAGGAGACCTGAATACTTAGGAAATCAAATATTTATATTCAGGTGCCTAAATATGGACTTAGAAATTAACTTCATACAAACAAACTTACAGGATGTGGTGTGTAAATTAAGATCGTTTTTCAAGTGGCCAAGCCTGCTGAGGTACTGTGAATGTCAATGGGAAATGGATTCACAGTTATACGTAATTACAGTATCCTAGTTCTCCTGCTTCAATATTATAAAACTGAGCTGCTACTGTGATAAGTAACCATATAATTCAGAAGGCAGTGGATTACATTTACATCAAGTGCAATAAAATAAAATAAATTTTCATTTGAGAGAGACTACAGTTATTTATTGAATGCTGTAATTGTTAGAATTACATTTCTAGGAAAACTAAAGGCTCATTCTGCTAAATATGGAGAAGGAACAACAATTTTAACTATTTATTCTCATAATTTTTGTATGTGCACACCGGCAAATGTAACCTATGGAAGCATTTTAAGCTGTATGTTTTCTTAATAAAAACTACCAGAGGGGACTGATCTCTGGGTTTGATAAGAAGGGTTTAATGTTAGATACGTTCATGTTGTGCTGCTTGGAGCAGAGCTCACTAATGACTCTTCTACGTACTCCTCTTAGGTGATTAGGTAGACTGAAGTCATTGAAGCCCCAGCTGTAAGAAGGATCTGCAAAATCGTAATTCCTGTGCACCAGCAGGAGAAATTGATGTTTTATTTCATGGCAGGACGTCCCATAACAAGCCTGAAAGGGTTAGCACATGGACGGAGCAAATTGTTGATATTCTGTTGTTTCATAAAGCATATACATTCAACATCTGTACATTATGCAGATGTTGAAAGTATTTAGCCAATTCTACCTCTTTTTTCTATTGTTTATAGTCCATCACGCTCTGGTGCAGGTGTGGTGACATTGTGGCAACCATAAATGTTCCAGGATGTTAACATTTCTCCAGACTTCTAACAGCAAGTCTTTTCAAACATCCTACTTTCCCAGGAAAAAACAGCTTCTCCTAAATATTTTTTCTCACTAGTATTCACGATGAAAGTTCCTAAGAGCAGTTACATGAGCCTAAATAGATTTCTGCCAAATCTCCCATTAACAGCTAAAGTAAGATTCCCAATATTCAACATATCTCAGCAAACTAGGAAATTGGTGGCACCATTACTTACTCTTGCTGGAGTGCTTCATGCACATTCAAGTGTATTTAATTTACAACGCACTTCTTATAATTCAATTTAATATAAAACATATCAGAATTTTTAAATTCCCTGTGGACTTTAGAAGCTTCAGTTCTACAGAAAGGAATTCTCTGGCTGATGTTATTCTTGATACAATTCACTTAGCAGATAAAGTCAGTTAATGTTGTCAGAGATGTTATGTTGGCATCTGTCTTCTGATTGTGACTGTTATTATGATGCAGTTTGGGGAACTGCGTCAATATTTGCAAGTTATGGTAGTCTGTTGCCATTCAGAATTATTTGGTCTTTGAGCTCAGCTAAAAAGATGTGTCCCTTGTCTTTAGCAGAATTCCTCTGGAAGTTCTAGTGGCAGTAGTAGGGCAGTGGGACTGGGCAACCCAGCCCTACGTTCCTTCCTCATATATTTGTTTTCTTCACAACATTTTAGACCAACATGAAAATCACATTTCCCAGAATTTTAAATGGTTCAGAGGAAACATGGTGGGAAATTTATACAAGAAACACGGAACTGGAAATGAGGAGATGAGCTTATGTGGGAGCAGAGTTGTTTTCTTAAAGAATGGTCCTGATGACTTTGTCTGTCCATTAGATTTGTTTAGTGGCTCTGGTACTCACCAGAGATGCTGAGTTCAGGCTCCCTGTTGTGCCTGACCCAGTGCACATCTTTGGACTGACTGCAGAGCTTTAAACTCTGTTCTCAGTCACTCTCATCACTGCCTCGTGTTCCTTAAAGGATCAGTTCCTTCTCCCTACACTGCAGTTCTAACATGAGTTTCCACTGTCTCTCTTGGGTCTGGATTTTACTCTCTTAATTCACTGTGTGTGTAATACTACAAACATTAATCAGAAAGAGAGAGAGTGAGGCTGAATGGCTGTGTACCTGCACATCTGAGTACTCATAAGTGAGTGTGAGACCAGGGATCAAGTCCCTGCTCTAATTAATATTTAAGCTTTCTTACAGAATGAAAAGAAAGGTCTGGCATTAGGAGTGAGTGAATTGCAGCAGGGCTGGTCCTAGAAGTTACACTGAGACTCTGTGCAAGCCATCCTTAACTTCGGAGCTTCTGTAAACCACAGACCTGAGTGAATGTGTCTTCTTGTCTGTGAATGCCTCTAGCTGCAAGCTGTGGGCGTAGCCAAGGATGCTGGAGCTCAGAATTTGCTGTCAGAGGTATGATACTGTGCTGACTATGAGGCTTTTAGGTTATGCTAAGCTAACATAGCTAAAATGAAAAATCAGGGTAAGCTTCAGATGCAGGAAGTGTGAGAGCCTCTGGTACATCATGCTGGGCCAGAAAGGCTTCGTAAAAATTTTTCTAACAAAAAATTATTCTTCTCGGTGAGATTCAGGAGTGCCAAAGCTCAGTGAATGGGATATTTCAGATCTAGGCATTCCTGAAGCAATTAACGTGAGGCTGCTGCTTTTAATTTTTCAGAAATTAATCTCCTTGAGGATATTCTTCTTTCCAGTAGTTATCATGCTGATGACTTGGTATGTTATTATCCTCTCTTTGTGTATAGGTATATGATTCTTTACTGTTCTGAGCTATATGCTATCACAAACAGTGTAAACAACAGCACATGCAGTCAGTCTTACTCCTTCCATACTCTGGAGCAGCTGTAGGTGTAAGATGGATCCTTGTGGAGTCTTGGGATGAATATTAGTTGGAGATGCTTTAAAAAGGATACAGTGAGGGATGTAAGACCAAATTTCACTTACTTGGATTCTGAAGTTTACTGAGGAGCTGCATGGTTATGCTCTTGCATATTTGCATATGCATATATGGCTACATATTTAATCCTCTAAAACAAAGATTTAAATTCAGTTCTCTTTTGGCCAAAGAGTGGCTTATCATTGCATGAGATGGCTGAAAGGCAGTTGTAGTAGAAATCTGAAAGTTGGAAATTTTCTATTCCTGCTCATAATGTTTCCACAATACAGTTTCCAAGCTCCTGAATATTAAAAAAAGGAATAGCAGACTGCACAGCTTTGAAATACCTTCGAGGGTTTGGAGCTCTGCCTTGCAGCAGAGAGCAGATCCAAGTGATACGATGGCAAAGGGTCTTCACCTCGCCTCTCCATGTAGGAGAGCCCGGAAACAGCTGAAGGAATTGCTCAGGAGTTCCTGGTGGCATGGGAAGAGGCTTCTCCTTCATATATGGTAGGAGGCAGTTGTTCATAGTGTCATTCCTGGGCCATGTGGTGCTGCTCTGCGTTTGGACTCGTTTACTGGGATTAGTGGCTATCGGCTGGAAGTGCCTCGGTAGCAGTAACAGGAAAATCTCCTAAGCAGTTGTGAAGATTTCCAAAGCAGGAATGCCCTTACGCCTTATGTCTGTAAACACCATTTCTGTGTTCATAACGTTCCCAGCCATCTCTGGAGGCACATGAGTAGTTCAGTGGTCATAAACCGCTCAATGCCTTGAATGCCGGCACTTGACTGTGGAGGAAATATCTGTAGGCTTTCCTTTTATTCGCTCTTATGTGTCCCCAGTTGGTGTCCTTTAAAGCATATGAAACTGGATTCAGCAAAAACCTAAAGACTTCATATAGTCATTTTTCTAGTACAGTACCAAGCACTCATATATATGCATTGTATATATGCAGTGTATAATCTTTATAGGATTGGACTATTAATTTTTGTACAGTCTTTTTCCTTGCACTGGGCCTGGCTTTCATGTTAGGAGCAACATACAGCCACATATATGTATCGCAGGATGGTACCTAACTCAAAGAATGAATCATTCAGTTACCAAATAGAGATCCCAGTAGGTTAGAAATAGGTAGGAAAGCACAGAAGAAAAAGATTTATCCGCCTCTCAGACAACAACTAGAGGCAGGAAACCTCCAGTAATAACTGTAAGCGAGAGGACCACTTGCCTATCCAATTGAGCAGTATCTTTATAGTCTTTAATTAGGAGAATTGTTTGCAAAGCTCTGAAAGGAATGAGATGCTCAGCACAGTTGCCATTGTTTCAGGCTGTCGGCTGAGTGAGGAGAGGGAGAATGCATCAGCTCACAGATTATTGATGTTTTCTGCCTGGGAAGATGTGAATTAAAACATCAAGCAACTTGCTCAATATTCTTCATTCACAATATGCAAACTGTGAATTTTCATACTTAGGGAAATAAACCCCTCCTTTTAATAGTGCAAGAGGGTTTGGTTCTGTAGTTACTGAGCTAAGAGATCTGCTGTCACATCAGTCCCCTTGACATGACCTAAAGACTTGCTAGAAATTGTTAACCCTGAGCACCTTGATCTCTTAGCCGGAGGAAATTGGGAAGAGAAAATCAGTGATGTAATTAATGCAGCTCAAAGACAATATCTGTGTAACTACACTGTTTCCACTGAAGTAAACATGGATCGCTGCAGTGTGACTACTCTGGAAGTAGGAAAAAAATGGTGCATTAGGTGGCAATTTTGCACATTGTGTCTGTATGTTCCACATGTTTCATTTCCAGTGACAAAGCTATTTAGCCTTCAGATCCTTTATGGGCTATGACTGTTAATGATCAGATTATATTAGTATGAGTGTGGCAAGATAAGATTTTGCTCCTGCAAATCTTTTCCTCCTTGTTACTCTATTGTGCACTTCTAAAATACGTCACACCTTGAAGTAATTTTGAGTTACTGGCTCACAATAGGCGAATGCTCTGTACCCTTTTACACCTGGTCATTTCCAGGACGTTGTTCGGCTGGGACAAGTTTCTAGGGAATCCGTAGGCTTTGCAGAGAGGGGAAGCTGATCTTGAGAAACACCTACTCGAGTTGTCTCTGGGGGATATCACTGTCATGAGACAGTTTTGCATCCGTTAAGACCCTCTCTGCCAAACACAGAAAGAGAATGGTGGGGAAATCAAGGAAGTATTACTCGATTCTTAAGTTCTTGTCACCACACGCACAACTTCTCTAATACAGACAAGCAGGTTTTTTCTCCTTTGGAGAACATGAACGATATGCAACATTTCAGTGCTGTCAGGGGTTCTGGGTCTCTTTAGTTCACTCTGAGATTTAGGATGACATCTCTTTCTGCATCTCTGCTCTTAATATATATATATATATTTAAATAAGGGTAATATTAACACTCACACTTCGTTTCTAGTAATCCTTTGCTCTCATTTCTAGTTATCCTGTAATGTGATTTTTTTTGTAATGCCCACAGTCAGTGGGCATTACTTTCCCATAATAACTGGGCGTATCTCACATCACTAGAGGCTCAAAAGTTTATGAAGCAGCTTTCTGGTCCTCTTTGTTTGCTGTGAAAGTCTCTAGACAGATTAAGGAAAATTGCACATGACTCCAGTGACTACAACCTAAACCACACAAATATCTGAAAATTTTTAAACACTAGTGTGCTTCATATAAAATGGCATTTGCAGTCCTGGTTACCCTTCATACCTGACATTAGTTATGTAAATAATATGAGATTTCTACACAGGCTCCCTATTAAGTAATCTGAATGTGCAGTCACCTTCCCTTGTTGGTACAAGTAACCAGGAAGATTTTTAGGATTACTCTTTATTGTCAGCTCAAGATACCACAGAATATAATGCAGTATTGAGTAAATCCTATTTTGGCAAAAGACTGTAACTGACTTACTACTTTGTTCAGTGACGAAGATTCAGTGAAAAAGATCCTCCTTTCCTTTTTTGCCCTCTTTCCAATCTGATGAAAATAATTGATATGCAATAAGTCTGCTTTGCTCCGTGAATTAATTCATTTTTCATCAGAGGTGGCCTAAATCAGCCATAACCAAAAGTCATAGCTATACATACCTGGGAAATTATATTATGTTTCCTGCCCACTTTTTAATAGAAAAATGTGTGTCTCAATATCTGCTGTCACATTTGGCCCCTGCAATAAGTAATAACAGATGGGACATTTAGGCTGCCTGTTATTGATGAGCCCTATTTGTTGGTATTGTTACGAGTTTTTAGAGCCTCGTCCTTCCTTCTAGCCCTGCTGGGCCTCTTCTATGAAAGAAAAGAAAATCAATCCAAGTGTCCTGTAGAATCTTTGAAGCTCTATTTTTTTCTTTAACGAGGGGACATATATCATGCTTTTGCAACGATATTAGCTTTTCCACTTTCTTTCAAGTGGAAATGTTGAGATGTATACCTGTTTTTAAAATTGTGTTGCTGAATCTGTATTAGTATTTGACGCATCCTGCAGCCGACAGCTTTATTTTCGTTGAGTCTGAGCTAGCATACAGTGCCATCCAGCCTGTGCTCTTTCTCCTCATAGCAATGCAGGCCTAAAGCAATGGGAGTTCATTTTACTGTAAAAGAAGAAATGATACCTGGCTATTGAAATATTTTAGTAATATATATTCATTACTTGCTGCATTTTCCTCAAAGTATGTGTCTGCCTTTTTTTGAGTTCATGCAACTTTTTTGTTACTCCATCTGGCTAACACAGCAGAGTTCATCACAGAAGCTCTGGTTTTAAAAGCCAACAAACTCTCCTAGTCCCTTCTTTCTGAGATCTGGTTTTAAATTATGCCAGCCAAACCCTTAACTCGAACAAAATGGAGCAAATTTCTAAAGGAGTCTAGGATTTTACAAGTCATAAATACTGTAATCAGCAAAGAGGGCAGCTAGTGCCAAGAGGGTCAGCTGAAAAGGAAAGATTGCTTCCCCTGAAATTTTATGAGATTCTTCTGGATTTCAGAGTGCTACCAGATAGCGCAGACTTTGATTCCTTTGCTCATTGATCTGTATTTAAGCAGGTCTGCATGCATATGCCGAACGCAGAGTGGTCCTTCACATTCTAAAGGAAAAGCTTTTGATAGGCGTTTGGAAGGATTTGGTGATACATTGAAGCGTTTGAGCACACGATTAAAGGCCATGCACAACAGAAGGCTAATTTCTTACGATTCCTTTCTTTTGATTGAAGTAATAAAATACATGATACTATTTTTTCTCTCTTACATTTATTTCCCAAGTCTGTAACGTGTCATTTTTAAAGCTATAGAATGGTTGATAGTTTTCCTACTGGTCATGCTTCCCCTAAAAGGGGAGTAGAAGTGCCTTGCTTCTGCCTCACGCTGCCCTTTTAGCGGGTCACTTATTGGCACATCCCACCATGAGCGGTCTCTGGTGCACTGAGAGTGATCAAGAGGTGATCCACGTGGTGTCTCATTGAAACACAGACCCATCACATCACCATTACTTAAAATAAATGTGCCTGGCCCAATCTGGCAATGGCTTTTTGAACTACCTCCTGACAAACTCCAAGTGAAAAGGGATGCATCTTTATAATCAGAATATTCAAAAGCTGCTGGAAACTTTCCTCTGCCGCATGGTATGTCTTTTACTGGAGTCTTTGACATGAGAATGAAACTTCTTAACATAAGAGGAAGGAAAGTTTCTATGATTATTTTGAAACTTAAGAGGCCTTTTGTAAAACCCTATGGTCATCAGTGAAGCATCATCTGCAATCTTGAGCTTTACCCCTCCTTTTCTGTTCTATTATTCCAGAGTCTGTGTCACTGAGTGTAAAAGACAGTCACCCTTCAGAAACACCAGTCCTAGTCTACCTTCCTCCATCTGCCATCCTAGCTCTTGTACTCTATCTTGCTGGTTCAGACAGTAATTAGGTGAAATTAGGTTGTTTTTAACATTCTGCATAACCAAGACTGTTGCTTGTTTCTGTTTAGATGAGAGTCCATACACAAAATCTGCAAACCAGGCAAGGCCACCTGATGGAGCACTGTCCCTGAGGAGACAGAGTATTCCAGGTAAGAGTTGCTCTGTTTTCCACAGCATAGAGCTATGAAATAAGACTAGTTTTACAAGGCAAGTACCAGATAATTGGTAAGGGAGGTTCTGTGAGACCTGTGCTGAGTTTCTGTACTCTATCTGGCACTTTTGTGCTCTGCATTTCAGATATTTGGTTCACATTTTCAGGCACCGTGAAATGTTGTTTTGTCTGCTTTTGATGGTATAGGGAGTTCAGTTTATGTTTTCCAGTGCTGATCAAGGCTCAGCAAGTGAGCAAAACAAAATTTTGTCGTTCTCATCCTCACATGATCTTTCGGCAACATATAGATGCCATACTTGTTTTTTTGATCATCCTGACGCACAAAGCTGGACCACTAGATCAGTGGTCTGAAATCTGTTTGCCTTTTAATTGCTTCAAAGGAGTCTTCAAAACATGCCTGTGCCAAGCAAGTTTTTGTATATTGCATAGCAATTAATAGGGTTTCACCTCTAATAAGATCTTAAGGATCTACTAATGAAAAAAAGTCAAAAAGAATAGTGATAATGGTTGATCACAAACAGAATAACTGATGTTGCCATCTCACTTGAACCACAGTGACCTCTGAGTCAAAGAGAAGGTGCATTGCAATAGGAATCAGAAACTTTAAGGTCACTTATAATGACTACTGTTGATGTTCTGCTAATGCCCGTGCCTTTGAAAAAAGTCATGTATCCTGCTGAGACTCTGGATACTAGAGATGGAATCCAGACCTCAACCATCACCAGGCTTAGATCTCATTCAGATGACCTTAGTGTTTCTGAAGGGCCAACATGCAGATTTTACTTTTTTGTTTGTGTGTGTGTGTGTGTGTATGATAGGAAGAGTTGGGTGATGGTTTACTGTTACTCATAATGAACATTTTTATTTGTTTCTGGATATGTAATGATTGTTATTTTGATGGTATAGTCATGAAAATCATGACGGTTGCAAAATGATATAACAGTTTTTATACTTCTGTCCAGTAGGCATTTATTCTACTGAAGGAATCTATATTTATCTAAATCCCAACTTTTTTTTTTTTCCCCAAGACAAAAAAATCAAATTTTTCTGTACTTCAAAGTATATAGGGACATCTCTATGGGTACCTTTTCAGGTAATGTTTTAGCTCTTAGGTCACTAACCTCTAGTATATCAAGTATATACTTCTATTTTTTAATCTTTTGGATTTTTATTACAAAACTTGTTTTCTTCTCCAATTGTCTTAAAAATGACATTCACTGTGGCAATTGTATTTATAAAATATTTATGCTGTAGTCTGAATGCAGCCTGAAGTTGATAGCTTCAAATAACATTATGTGAGAAGTCCTGAAGTTTTTTAGTGGCATTCTTTAAAGTGAAGGGTTGATGAAAATTGACCCAGTTGAGTTTTTCTTTGGATCATTCTGTAAGATTAGGAATATCAAGGGCTGATTGGTCTTATCATCCCTTATTGTGAATTAAAAAAAAAAAAAAGCCTTGCTGCATATTCTGGAATCTTTGAAGAATATTAAAGATAAATCTTTCCTGTGTGCAGAGTATGAATCAAGGTTTCCTCAGAGAGAAAATACTGATAAGCATTTTATGAGACATGCACTTTTTCAGTTCAGGTGTTCTGAAAAACTGATCTAAACTTATGCATGCTCTTCGGCTCAGAATATTGTAAAGACATTTATCTCAGCACATAATGTATTTCTGCTTAGACTTCAGGCGTTCCAAAATATAAATCTGAGACACTGGCCCATTTTTTTCTAAAATAATAATTATAACTTCATGCCATGACAAGTTTACATTCTAGCACAGTGAATGTTGTGGGCGTAGAGGCAGAAATGCATTTATAAATCTAAGCATTATTTTGAGAAGTAACCTCAGCATTTAGTTGTCTGAAATTTCTGAAAATAGTCTCTGAGCTTTTAGAGCACTTAGTCATTGTAAAAAATAGACCACGTTTCACAGGTGAGCTAGCACCTTGTGAATATTATCTACGCTTACTTGTCTGTGGACAGTTCATCTGTATTACGGATTACTCTTGCTGCAGAGGCAAATGCATCAGCTAGCTAGTGTAGCACTAGGAGGAGTATTAAATAGTTTGGGACAGGAAGTAGACAGGATCTGGCTTCTGCCAATATGTCATTCAGCTCCAAGTAACTTTTGAAATGGAAGATTTCATACAATGAATGTGTCCTAGACCTGGATAGAGTGATGTCAGCTGGAGCAAGAGCCAGTAGTCCTTGGATGGAGAGCTTACACTGTGTGCCAAGCACTCGTTTCTGTTACCCTCAGGAGGGGGTACCCCAGGGCGTACCCCAGGAGGTACGCTTAATGAAACACTGCATTCCCGAAACGCTTGAAAGGTGGCAGCGTTTGTGATAGTCTTGGACATCCTGAGACACGTGCAACAGATGTCCTTCGCATCTGGACTGCTGTGCCCAGTGCTGGGCACCTGGGCACAAGAGGGACATGGAGCTGTGGAGAGAGTCCAGCATGAGGCTGCGGACATAGAATCACAGAATCACAGAATGCCTAAGGTTGGAAGGGACCTCTAGGGGTCATCTAGTCCAACCCCCCTGCACACGCAGGGCCAC